>JABUQX010017248.1:10000-36015 GCA_015478945.1 Trachelipus rathkii | reverse complement strand
ATTAGTTAATTGACCCCTCTTCAATAAAATCGTTTATAAAATTCAAAAAATTAGATTGTATTTGATCATAGAAAAATAAAAATGATTTTTATTTTTATTAAAACAAAAAAGTTATTTTATATAATTTTTTTTTTTATACAAATAGTAGAAATAAAACATCCACCAAAAATAAGAAAAAAAAGAAAAGGGAAATAAAAATTTCCATCCACAATTTTTTTTTTTTTTTTTTTTTATTTATTTTTTTATTTTTTTTCTTTCTTATGTTAGGTGCTCCATTTTCACTTTTTTTTTTCTCTTTGTATATTACACCCATTTCTTCTCACCCTAAGGGACCAACACTACAAAAATATTCCCAACATTAAAAAAAAATCAAAAAAATCGATTTCCTTTATAAAAACAATGAGGACCAAAACACTTGCACCAAGGGATAAATCTTTAATAAGTATCTTTTCCTCATTACATACACACTGCTCTTTTTTTTCTCCGGAGTGTAAATTGTCCTCTATTTTCAGCGAAAATACTTGACAATTTTAAACACTATTTTTTTAAAAAAAATTTCAGCAGCAAAAGATTATTTCTAACATAAAAGCCTCCCAAACGATCTACTCGACTTTGTGTCAAGCAACCGAATTCCTCACCTCGAATATAAATCCTCCAAACGAAATCACCCCATCACGGGGATGAAAAGGCCACAAGAGGTACAAAAGACAAGCCATCATATAGTTTAAAGCCTAACAACACAACCTAACAACAGATTTTTCCATTACTCCACTTGCCCAGCCTAACAATTAACTAAATATGATTTATAATTATACGCATGTTACTCTGAGAATAAGTGAGATTTCATAGATAACTATAAATTATATAATATTGAAAAAAAAAAAGGAGGGCAAAATGAAACTTTGATATAATTAAAAAACTAGTATCCTTTCACGAGAGAAAAAGCAGAAATGGTCAAAATACATATTTTAAATTTTCTCCCGAAATCTTCTAATTTTTTTCTCCAAAAAAAATGGAGGAATAAGATCATTTTTTTTTAAATATGATTGCAAATGTGAATTACTGAATCTTGAATGCATTTAAAAGGTAAATATCAAAGCGTCTAACTACGAGTTTACCGGACAGGTGTCCTTAACATTTTCATTAAAATAAATGATGGCAAACATGAAGTTCGCCTTTGCGAGTATGACACTGAAAAGTAAACGCAAACCGGAGAAACCGATTTTAATTCGAACGATAAGAAAAGGAAGAGGTAAGACTTGAAAAAAAATACAGAAAGACCCGTATCTTCAGACGAAGAGATTATCTGTGTAATAAAAATGTCGCTATTTTATAAACGAACTTATAACGTATTTTATAGAAGATTATTCTTTCTCTTTCTAAATTAGTGTTTTCCTCTTCTTTCCTTTCCTCTTCCTCCTACATTGTATTATAATATTTTAAAAATCAAAAGACCATAACAATATGATATATAAGATAAAAAAAAAACTGTTTTTTGAAACTGTCACAAAACACACGCACGCGTCACGTGCGTTTGTGAGAACAGTTATTTTCTAGTATCCACCTCCGGAATTCACCAAAGTTCATACACCAGATAAAAATTAACTTAGGATACATCTTTGTTAAGAACAAAGCATGTCTAATGTTATATGTCATTAAGAGTGTGCAAATAACTGTAGAGGATATATTATATATATATAACTATAATATATTATATATTATATTTAAATACTATTATACTATACTATATAGCATAATTTGCCATAGGTATCTTCATGCATTTTTATCAACCTATAAAATTCTTAACTATGCGTGAAGCCTCCATTTAACTTGTATATATACCGTATTTTATATATATTTATTAAATTTCAAATTCATTTCGTTACGCCTCATTTCTTCCACAATAGAAAGAGATCAGCCAAATACAAAGAGCAAATAAGAGCAAAGTACTTGGTCGGGAGTGCCCAGCTGGGCACGTACCAGTAAAAGCTAACGCTACAGTACCAGATCAGTCCTTTTTAGATAAGCGCTCCCACTAGTGAAGAGTATCTCTTATGTTACCGATACCCCTCCCCATTACAGTAGTTCTTATATTTTAGATTAGAGAAATTCTTTAGCTCAGTTTTTATTGTTATAGTATTTATGTTAGCTATTGTTTATCATAAAATTTCTAACGTAAGCCTTTTTTGATGCATATAGAGAATTACCGTCATATTACTTAATTGATCACATTCCATGATTTATATCTCATAATTGTCATTCACTAATTGTCAAATAAAGCTTAACTACGAGGAAGTTATTCTCAATTACCCCCCTGATTGAATGTATGTGTTCTAAAGCCTTCTAATTAATCATTTTGAGATTAGTGCTGGATAAGTTGTATTATTATCCAGTGGCCGCGGCACTATATAACGTAGTGTGAGTTTATATATTATAAGTGAATATAATATATATATAAAATATGTAGTATATATATTATATATATATATATATATATATATATATATATTATAATGGGTATGCTCACCGATATAATTTCAACAATATATATATATATATATTATCATTATATATAATATTATTATATATATATATATATAATTATAATATATATATATATATATATATATATATAAATAATATATATATATATATAAATATATATATTATATCTATATATAAATATATATATATAATTATATATATATATATATATATATATATATTATAATATATATATATATATATTATAATATATATATATATATATATATATATATATATATAATATTAAATATATATATATATATATATTATATATATAATATAATATATATATATATATATATATATATATATATATATTATCGCATTTTTTTACCGAAAGTTTAGCCACCTCTGGCATTATTCTACTTCGTACGTAACACAATTACATAAAAAAAGTTACCTTTTATGAATAATTTAAAATATAATTTGAAATAATTAAATTGCTTACTGTTATAATTAAAATTGATAGATTTTGAAAATTTGTATCTGAAGGGTCCATATCTTGTCGCCTTTTTGACTTCCATATAAGTCAATCACAAGATGTCCAAAAAAAAACAATTGAGGACAATAATCTCTTTCAGTTGCAAGCGCAACGAGGGGCATTCAGGTCTATCTTGTCCCATTGTATTCCCAATAACAGTTTAAATTCTTTTTAATCTATAGAAAGGCATCTTTCAGCTTCAACAGATGACATTGGAGTAGTTATTAAATGAAAAAGGGCAACTTTAATGTCTTCAAAAGTCTGATCTGTTCCATTTTCCATAATGTAGTTAAAGGAATCAAGAGCTCCTTTCCGAAAATAGAAATCTTCTCAACAAATATAATTCAAGTTTCAGATTTGAGTCTCAAAGATGTTAAAAAATGAAACAATAACATTTAGTCTTTTTAAATGCAACCCAATACTCAGTAGCTTTTTTAATTTCGTAGTTAATTGGAAAAGCAGCATTTAACGATCTTTCTTACCTCACAAACACATAGTTCCCTCAATTATGGTATTAGTCATTATGGTCGGTATACTGTTTTCTAATTCTAAACTAATTCTAATTGTAGTTCACTCACAGCGTGTTTTATGAGAATTAATAATATCAAAATGAATTTATTATTAGAAACAATATAGCTTCTACTATATCATTGTCACTTGAACCCTTTAGATGACTATATATATATATATATCATATATATATATATATATATATATATATTGTCTATTGAGTCTAGTGACTCATGGCATCTATTTTGATCAACCTTCTAATTTATTTTACGAAGCAGAAAAGTGCTCAGGTTAAAGGAAAAGAACTCATTGTTTTCTTAAAAGAGATTCACTTCCAAACAAAATACAAAAGAGTAGTAGATCTATAGGCTTCGAAAGTAGTCTGTATAGGATTAAAATCTCTACACCTGAATCGTCTTCTGTGTTCCTCCTTGAGCTCTACTCGGTTTTTTATTATAGGTTTATATTTCGGATTATCTAGTTTTGCCTCCAAGGTAGCACTTCATCACACCGATTTTCGCGACTCATGCGTGATGAGTCGTGTAGCGTAATTACAGACGCTTGATTGAGTTTATATCTCAGTCTACGCGATTTGGTGTATTTAAAATTCATTTTAGGTCGACAAAATTCTCCTAATTAATAAACAAGTTCTTTTAGGTTTATTGTAACCGTATTCTAGGCTACCTCACTCACAAAGCTAAATTGCGATTTCTTGAATAAAGGGTTGAAAAGTCGAGGAAGCATCTCTGAAGGTGTAAGAGGAATAGTAGGAGTGGTATAATAAATAAATATAGGCTTTGTGAGTATTATATATATAAAGCGACTCGCTCACTGAAGAATAATTATTAGTAATTTTGAGTTTTTTTTCAAGTTTGGTTAAAAAATAATAATCACTAGTGTTCATTTCATATTATGTAAATTTTTATAATTTTTTTTAAGTATTCCTTTTATGTTAAAACTAGACAATGTTTTTATATATATATATATTAGTTATATTTATATATATGTAAAATAATTAACTAAATGAAATTATTATTATGGTTAAAGATGTACTATTCTTGTTGTAGGTGTTTTTTTTTTGTTATATAAAGGACAGTGAAATAACTTTGTATAAGAATCTAGTAATATTAATAATATTATAAACAGAGGTATAGAAAGTGTTATTATCAGTGCATAAAATTATTATAAACATTATATTAGTAATCTATAGGAAGGAATATATTATATAAAGTTCTACGGATGATAATATATAAATTATGTATATATGTTAATATATATGTTATAATATGTATTAATGTAGTAGTTACTGTGTGTAGTTGAGTTGAGCGTTGTGTGTTGTGTAAGAAGAGAATACTAAATACGTACATAGTATATAAAAATTATAATCCAACATATTAAGGATTAATAATAATTAATATAGTAATAAAATAATAAGTACTTTTAAATGAAATATATATAGAAAGCAAAGAATTTTTAAGGTTATAAGAATTAAAATGCACATAAATTATTAATGTTATATATTCCGATTGGAAATAAATGAAATAATATAAAGGATTTAATCTACAGTTAATAATTAATAATTAAATTAGTATTAATATTATATATAATTTAAATGATATATATATTATAATATTTTAACATATTAATTATAATATATTATATTATAATAATATTATTATAATATACACTTTTAATTTTAATAGTATTATTTTTAATATTTCAGTATATCTAATTTATACTTTAATTATTGGCGATACATCACTTCATATACTCTCTGCATTCTCACTTATACTTATTATTGATAATATTATTTTATTATTGTTATTATCTCATACTATTGTCACTGTATTATAAATGTAATTTTTATTAATGTTAACTTATAAAGGTTAAGTCGTTATCGTTATCATGTCTAAAGATTTGATGAGCAGAAATTTAAAGACGGATTTTATGCGCTCTAAACTCGCAGGTGTTCTTTGTTATAAATAATGATACTATATTCATAATAATTATTTAGACTACATACAACTCCTATAAGTATCGTGATGATATGTATTCTTAAACGATGTAATTCTCGTAAGTTATATTAATGAACATACCATTTATCGTTGGACCTCTCCTTTTACTCATTAATACTCAATAAGAGCTCTCAAAAGCGGTTTTTAAAATTTGCATTCAATTATATTATCATTAAGAAAACATAGTGTTGTAAAATATATGGTGTTATAATCAGAATTTATGCTAATTAATTGAAGAGGACGGGTCGCTCCATCGCTCCTCTATACACGCAGTCGCCCCTGATATATATATACTATAATTATAATATAATATTATAGATATATATTATATAAATATATATAATATATATATATATATATATAATATTATATTATATTAATTATATAATATATATATATATATAAATATATATATATATATATATATAATATATATATATAATAATATACTATATATATATATATATATTATATATATATAATATTATATCATATATATATATATTATATTAATACAACTTATTGTTCTAAAAAATCAATTATTTTCTAAAAATTTCTTTTGAAAATATTTATTTAATTGAATTAATTAAATGTATTCCTTTTTTATAATTAAAATTATTAATTAATTGAAATTTTATTTAATTTTCATCCTAAGTTTTAAGGACTTTCAGTGTTTTTGACTTACATTTCTAAATTTAGCTAACCCCGGCCCCGCCCCGGCCCCGGCCCCGGCCCCTGCCCCGGCAAAATTCCCGCCCCGGTCGGTCCCTAGTTTAAAGGTTTAGGCTATCCTTGAAGTTTCATCTCTAAAACATTGACAGCTGCAAAGAGAAAGTTCTACATTCCTAACAACCTCTGGACCGCTCCTGAAAATAAAATATTTTTGAAGATACCAGGAAAAATAAAAGGACTAAAGGAAAATGTACCAGAAGAATTTATGCTGGTACCTACCATATCAAGCACGAAAAACGATTCTTACTGTATGTAAAACTAGATTTAATGAAAAAGAAAATAATCAAGGTGTATACAAGATCCCGTGTAAGGATTGTCCCACTGTATTCTTTGGGGAGACTAATGATTTTTTATTTTTCAAGAAGGAAGTATTAGCACACCAACACACTAAAAACAGGCGACCAGACACAATCATTACATATAGGCACCGAGTACAGTTGGATCATAGAAAAGACCTCACAATGACTTTGTTATACCCTGGTTCAGATACCAACAGGAGACATTTGAAATAGGCCTTCTTTATCAAAAATGTTTGTAATTTTAATAGTCTTCAGAGCAATCTCATTGTTGATTTTATTAATATTTTTTTGTTAAAAAATTATTATAAACTTTCAAAATTTGTCATAAATTTAAATACAATAACTTGAACCTTTATGTAAATTGTAAAACAACCAACTAATTATTATTATTATTATTGTTCTCTTTTTGAAGTTTTACCCAATTTATTTTTGCAATTTTAGGATTGGGCTTAAAGAGGAGAAAGAGTGTTGTCTCGAAAGGCTAGCACGGTTTTATTAATTTTTTTTTATTTTGGGGGAGGGGTTTTCGTAGTCCTACATATTACAGCACTGTTATAGTGTTTTTTTATCATCATATATATAATATATATATAATATATTAGTATATATATTTTATATATTTTATATATATATATATATATATATATATATATATATATATTATATATATATATATATATAATATATATATATATATCGGACAAAATTACTTGACGGATTTACGGAATGGGAGGTCGGATCAAAAAAAAATTTTCGCAGGTAGCTTCTATGATACATAAATAGATTTTCTAGGAGTGAAATGAGTTTAGGTAAGAGATTAGGTTAAGTTAGGTTAGATTAGGTTGGAATACTCTTTTAGTAATGTTTACTAACTTTAAAACACTACTTATGAGCTCAGCCGTTAAAAGATACAACAGTATTTGAAAAAAGGATATATATCCTTCTTTAATTTTATTTACAAAAAATTAACAATAGAAACTCATAACGTATATTAAATGGTTTAGTTGGCCTTGAAATATGATTTTCTTTTACGTTTCACACAATGACCGCTCCACACCCCTCTATTTTCAATACATTTTATTGAATTAAGGATGAAGCGCAACAAACTAGTCCCAACATAGGCAACAAAAATAAAATTTATTTACTTCCCATAAAACTAATTTTCGCATCTTAAAATGTTTATTTTTAATTAAACTTTCGCTTTATATATAGAAAATTTAACAAGTTACAATATTCGCGTGTCTCCGTTAAGTAACTTTTACAATATAAATAAATATATATATATATATATATATATGTATATATAAATATATATATATGTTATATATATTTATATATATAAGACAGTATATATATATATATATATAATATATATAATATAAATAATATATATATAAATATATATAATATATATATATATATATATATAATATATATATATATATATATATATATATATATATATATATATATATATATATATAATATATATATATATATATATATATATATATATATATATATTGGGGTGTGGCGAAAAAAATCTATATTTCGGTTATCGAATTTTTAATAAGACGAAAAAGTTGCGTATTTGTATGCTAATCAGCTAAACATTAATGAAAAAGAAATCATATTTTGGTGTCATCAGTTGGCACAATGGGCCTAAAGTTTTGAAAAAATGACAGAAATTTTTTTTTGTCTTTACGCTAAAATTATACAGGCTATAATTTTTTTTTATTATATAACAGCGTCTAAGTACTTCATTTTTGATGCGTGATAATAGGAAAAATATTTTTTTAAATCACACGCTTCAATTTGATTTCGCGCATTAGGCTTAAAATTTTCTAACTTTGGTGAAAAATTGAGGTTCTAAGGTTTTACATATATACGCAGTATTATACTAAATCTATTAAATGAGAACCATTACGTGTTATTTATGTTTATGGAAACTAATCGAAAATCCCCGCACGAAAGAAGAAGTGAAATTGAATTGCTTTCAATTCCTTCTACATCTCAAATGAGGTTGAAGTTAACGTCTATTGCTTTACTTAGTGATAGATTTGGTGTTTCTGATAGAGCTACAGCTGCAACCACTTCCAGAGTTTTGCATGATCCTTTGATGGTTTCTGAAAAAGTTACGTCACGAGTGATTGACAAAAGCAAGATTTGAAGAGAAAAACAGAAGACACGACAGTCTATAGGACAATATATGAACCTGTCCATAGTAATAAATGGAATATATTTTGACGGTAGAAAAGATATTATCTTTCAAGAAAAAAGAGGATTTAAAATATAACGAAAATTAAGGAAAGAGGAGCATATTAGCTTGGTTCGTGAGCCTGTTAAACAATATGCTGCTCACGTCACATCAGCGAGTGGAATCGATAGTGAAGTAGACAATTGCATCCTTAAATACCTTGAAAAAAAGGATGTTGATATTAATGAATTGGAAGCTATTGGTTGTGATGGCGCAGCAACAAACACAGGGTGGGAAAAAGGTGTTATCAGCAATATGGAAGTTAAATTTCAGCGCCCATTGCAGTGGTTTATTTGCTTACTTCACTTCAACTAGCTACCATTCAGACATTTATTTAAATACTTGGACGGAGAGAAAACGGGACCAGGGTCATTATCTAGGAAAATTGACAAACAACTGCCTCATTGAGAGAAATTACCCGTTTTAAATTTCGAAGCAGTTCTTCAATTAGGTGAAATCAGTGGAAATAAAACTGATAAAGACCAACAGTACCTTCTGGATATTGTCAGAGCAATCCAGACAGAACAATGTGCTCTAGATCTGGCTGTAAGAGATTCTGGACCTCTCAGTCACTCCTGATGGCTGACATGCGCAAACCGTGTTTTACGAGTTCATTTCCCAAAGAAATTCTACAAATAATCTCAAGAAACTTGTAAACTAATTGCTCCTATCTAGTTCAAGATTAAGAGAAATATGGTTCTAAGCATTTCTTTAAGGTTGTTCAAACATCGAGATATTTGCCGTACGACATTAAAGAATAATCTTTCCTATGCTTGATCGAAACGCATTCTTATGCCAACCAGAGAACATGTTAGCTATGGGAGTGGATGAGAGACAGCGCATGCGAGAGTTGAATTACAGAAGGTAATTAAGGCAAGAACTCAAAATCCTGAGGGGAAGTCTGTTAGAGCTATTACTACTCGCTCAATAACTTTTGCTGCCAAGGATTACATTGAGCTAATAGATTGAACAAAATGTAAGCTGTCACCCCTTCCAATGATGGAAAGCTTGATAACAGAGTATATTTCGTCAGTTATGCAAGATAAAACTCAGTGTAAATATGATTTTTAAAATTTTTCATGCTATACCAATGCTGTTGAAAGATGCTTCAAATCTGCCACAGAGTCTACAGAAAAAGTGTGCGCGGAGAAGAAAAGAGAGCTTTGAACAGCTTTGCTCTCAAAATCTACAATGCCAAAATATGATCAAATATATGAATTTAAGACAACGTCCTTGATTAAATCAAAATAATTTAATACACCTTAATTGGTTGGATGTTTGGGTATGGTATGGGTGGAACTCAAATTGCAGCCACCTCCTCATTGTGAGTTATGGGTTATTTCATAAAAAAATTGTGTAATGAGCGAAAAGCTGCAAAATGATGAACTTTTATTAAAATAGAAAAAGTATAAAATCGTTCACAATAAAAAAAATATTAAGAAGATGGCCTTTTATAATTTGAATTACCACAGTGAGTCAGTTTGCAAAACGGTAAAAATCCCACTTTTTCACCTAAATTCTAAAATTTGAGGCCTTTTGCGCGAATTCAAAAGGCAGCGCATGGTTTTTAAATATTTTCTGTTATCAAGCAACTAAAATGAAGTACTTAGAGACTTTTAAAAGTTAAAAACGTTACCTGTATATTTTGAGCGTGAATGTAAAATTTGGTGTTATGTCATTTTTTCAAAATTTTAATCCCTGTTCGAACTGATGACACCATAATATGATTTTTTTTTCATTAATATTTAGATGATTAGCATAGAAATACCCAACTTTTGCTCCCTATTAGAATTTGATACTAGAAAAATCTATTTTTTCGCCCCACCCATATATAATATATATATATATATATATATATATATATATATTATATATATTTATTAATATATATATATATATATATTAATATATATATTATATATATATTAGATATATATATTAATATATATATATATATATAGAATTAGTGATGCAAGGTAACATCCGCATCCGCATCCGCGGAGCATCCGCAACATTATGAAAGATCCGCATCGCATCCGCATCCGCAATCCGCATCCGCGCTTGCCCTGCGGATGTGCGCGGATGTTTATTGTCGAATTTGGCATAAAAAAAATTATACTAAAAATACTTAAGTTGAATTTAAAAATGAACTGAGTTAAAAGCAATTCAAAAACGGCTTTAAATTTACATACTTAATGTTATCAAAGACATCCCAACTCGCTGGAATAGTAACACTTCATATGATTGAAAGAAGTATTGCTCAAAGATCTTGCTTTGTACGCCCGTTCGTATTCCAAAGTTAATTATCTTACTAATGTGATATGACATCATATTGAACGCATCAGACTAGGAAACCATTTAAAGAAATTACCAAAAAGTGTCTGTCTCCGATGAAAATACATTATCTCAAAGCGAAGAAAGGCTAGAATGTAATGCAGTAAAGGGAAAAGTGATGATTTAAAAAAAATTGAAAGATGTAATTAAACAAGAGGGCTAGAAAATCGCTTTGGTTCTGTGGAAATTAATAAACCTTCATGCTATTGCAACTTACTTAGATACCCCTTATCAAGGCAATTGTTTTTTGTAAAACAGTTTTTTAATCCTACACTTTTGTTTTTTTCTTCTTTGAAAAACTTCAAGCCGAACAGTCTATTTAATTCGCCCCCCATTAAAAAGGAAAAAAAACGAAATTGCAGAACCAACAACTTCTACATGTAAATCAATAACAGATTCCTTGAAGAATTTCTACAGTACCAGTGGTGATGAAAAACACCACACATTACTAAAAGATTTTAGTGCCAAATGATTGAAAACTATCCAAGAAAAACGATTAGATCAAATGATGATCCAATCAGTTGATCGAATTTAAGCAAAATGTTTGCCCACGCGTGAGTAAACTTTTAGAAATACTTGGCCTGTCCTCGAACTTATGTTCCAAGTGAGAGTATTTAGCAATGTTGATGCGCGGCTAATATATGATGAAAAGAGAAACAGATTCTCAGCAGTCAGCAGAAAAGGCAGAAAAAATTGATGTTTCCTCAAGTTCCATTTTTCCTATATTTGAATTTTCAATACTAGTGCAAAAAGTATATAATCCATTTGTAAAATCTCTTCCTTTAAGAGTGGAGGTTCGGGTAAAAGGTTGTAGGGTGCATTTTGAGTTAAGTCCCGTCCAGCACCCTGGTAACACAATTATAGTTAATAGAATTGTGGCTAAAATTCGCAAAATATATTGGGCATATAATATATATATATATATATATATATATATATATTATATATATATAATAAATATATATATATATTAGTATATATATTAATTATATATATTATATATATATATAAACATAATCAACATCCGCATCCGCATCCGCATCCGCGGATATTAAAATCAAAACATCCGCATCCCGCATCCGCGGAATGCGATAAAAAATGAATCCTCTGCAATCACTATAATATATTATATATTGATATATATATATATATATATGATATATATATATGTATATAATATATATATATTATATATAAAAGATATATAATATATATATTATATATATATTATATATATATTATATAATATATATATTTCTTAATAATATTTACGGTTAAACGTTATTGCGGCCTACATTATATTGGAAATTAGTAAAATGTAGTGTATACCAAACGAAAGTACAAATAAAAATTAAAATTTTTAGAGGTGAAGCTGAAAAATTTGAAAAGTAATTATTTTTTTTTGTGTGTATTATCTACCGAAGTACTTTCAGACTGCGTGAGGAGTACGGTCATCAATTTGGGGAATGGGTGAAGTCAAGTGTCTCTCACCCTTGAGTCTGCCCCCTTCTCCCAAATTTTACCGTCTTTCGCATTACATTCCCATAATATTCTCTTTTCAATCTTTTAGAAAATGATATTATAGGGGCAACTAAACCTTTTTACATACGCTATGAAAATAAAATAAAAATAAGATATGTATTTGTTTTTCACATATTATTGTATTTTTATCAGATGTGTCCATTAGTAGTTTTTTAAAGTTAGTAAACATTAGCATAGACGTTCAATGGGTGAATTTAATTTTTTCCTAGGTGTTACCTAACCTAACCTAACCTAACCTAAGCTAACCTAAGCTAACCTAAACTAAACTAAACTAAACTAAACTAAACTAAACTAAACTAAACTAAACTAAACTAAACTCATTTAACCCCTAGAACATAGAAAAAAATAGAAAAAAATTTCATTTCACCCCATTCTATTTATGTATCATAGAGGCTACCTTTGAATTTTTTTCTGATCCGACCTCCCGTTCTTGTAACGTTAAGAACTTTGTGATATATATATATATATATATAATAATATATATATATAATATATATATAATAATATATATATATATATATATATATATATATATATTATAATATTATATATATATATATATATATATATATATATACAGGGTGTATCATTAATATTGTGAAAAAATTCTGTATGATATTCCTAGCATAAACATAAGATAATATGTGTCAATAAAACATTCACCGAAAACGCCTCGTTCCAAGATACAAGTGATGAAAACCTATTTAAACATTAATTTACAATAATAAGTAGTAAACTAAATTTGGAAAAGGTAATTAACAATTTATTCATTTATTTAATTATAATAATACATATTATTATTACATAGATAAAAATATACAGCAGAAATGGTACGAAGCAATGGTTGCACTAAGGTTATTATAACAATGTTGAAAATGAGCACCCCAGCAGCAATTACAGGCCTCTATTCTGCGACGCATTGGAATTGGCGGACACGTTCAAATATACCGTGTGTTTGGCCGAATTGTGTCACCAAATGCGATATGGAGCCCTTAATTCTCGGGGATTTTCAATGTTGTTGTGATAAACAAAATGTTTAGTGTGACCCCACAAGAGAAAATCCAAATATATTAGGTCTGGAGACCGCCGTGGCCAAGTTCGGTACCTCCTTGACTAATCCAATGGCGTGGTATACAGTAGTTAAATTATTTTGAGAACTAAACTGAAATGGAGCAGGAGCGCCGTCGTGAACGAAATATATTTGAAATACATTTAATGGGACGTCTTCCAGTTAGTGTTGGGCAATCATGTATCAAGAAATAGGCGATAACGTCTCCAGTAAACCTCGGCTGGTAAAAAGAAGGACTATCAAAGGGTCGCGAACAATTTCGACCATACATTCAAAGAAAACTTGGTGTTGATGGCGGCTTTCACCTATTGCGTGTGGGTTCTCATCAGCCCATATGTGATTGTTGTGGAAGTTCGATATGGCGTCTCTGTGAAAAATTTGCCTCATCGGTGAACAATAATTTTTGCAAAATGGTGAGGATTGTCTGTAATTTTCTGTTGCATCCATCGACAAAAGCTACTCTTGCAGGAAAACTTGTTGGTACAAGTGCCTTCACTCGTTTGGATTGTGAAAAAAGGGTACAGAAGTTTGATTTTTCAATACCCTGAAAACTGTCGAATGACTTTACATGTAATGTTGCAGCCAATCATTCTCGGTATTGTTTTAGGACTGTCCCAAGTTCTTGGAGGAAATCTGTTCTTTTGACATTGGAGGTTGGATTACATGTGCGAGGTTGCCCGTTTCAAATAGTAAGTTTTCAAAACTTCCTGTTTCTTTAAGAAGTTGATGGAGAAGTGCAAACATAGTATGATGAGGAATGACACGATTAGGGTACATTTCTTCATAGAGACGCATGGCTGCTAATGAATTATCGTTCGTACGACCGTAAACAAAATGCATATCGCACATTTCACTATTTTTGTAATTCATTTTGAAAATATGAGCAACACTTGAACACAGAAGTTGACGCGACACGGACTACTATATGCATAAATGAAGCGAGATCGGAACTAGTAATAAAGTAGTAACCTTTTCTACGGTATATTTGTGCTTATTATTAAAGGTTGAGATGTAGCACGAGACTGGCAATGGAATATATCAGATATGTCCCACATACCCACATAAGTTTCATCACCTTGTATCTTGGAATTACTGCCAGGCGTTTTCGATGTAAGATTGTTTATTAAAACATATTATCTTATATTTATGCAAAGGAATATATATCATACTGAATTTTGTCGCAATATTAACGATACACCCTGTATATAAAAAGAAAAAAATATATATAAAAAGAAAAATTGCAATTACTTGTCTTAGTCGTTGATCACCTTTCAATCACACTCACACTTATTAACATTTTACCAATCATGAGCTCAAAAAACATATGAGGTAAAAATTAAATTAACACCTTAACTTTACTTACTCATACTGCAACTGTCATTCATATATGTCTGACAACCGTGGCAGATTTTTAAACTTAGTATCTTTCCCGTTGGAGGCACTTCATGGCTACGAAGCAATCGTCAAAGCTACCTAAACTACCTAAACTACCTGCTACCCTGCTGTCAGGGGGGTCTTCTCCAAAAGGAACAGGATAACCAAACCACGGGCTCTACTTTGGCTACTTCGCATATATCCCTATTGATGTAGGTGCTTCTTGCCCGCCTACCTTTATCGCTTGAGGATAGGCTTGACTAACTGCTGAGTGGAGGGGCTTTAAAAACAGATCACCTAGCCAGATGCTCTCCACCACATTTCTTAGTTCAGGGATTTACCATTCCCCCGGGAAAAAAATAATTTTTTGGCTGCTTCCCCAGCAGGAGGCACAAACAATATTAGCCTCCTTGAACCCAAAATCATCGCTGCAGAGTAAGCAGTCTTTTCGTGTAGCTGTCATTGCTTCACGAACAACTACTTCTACTGCTTCTACCACCTTCTTCAGGAGCTTCTTCTCAGTCCATTCCCTCTGTAGAAGAGAGACTGACCCGTTTGGAGAGGCTAGTTGAGAGCCTCACAGGGGAGCTTCGACGTTGGACCATCCGAAAGCATACAGTTTCCCATCACATCGGTATAAGTGGTCTTCCAACATTTACGCGGGCTCATCTCCTTGCTTCGGAGAAACTCAAAATAATGAAAGCTGAATTTGAGCATTTCCTTGAACATAGGATTGTCCGATCATCCAAGAGCTGTTTGGCATTTTCTTCCAAAATTTATCAAAGGGGTTTGGTGGCCTTATGGAAACTTTAAAGGCCTCAACAATATCAAAGTTCCGGATCGTTACCCTGTCCCGAACATTCAGTCGTTTTCTTCTTACTTCACCTTTGCTACTAGCTTTTCAAAGGTTGATCTGGTACGTACCTATTATCAAACTACTTTCGCACCAGAAGACGTTCCAAAGATTGCGTTCATTACTCTGTTTGGTCTATTTGAGTGTCATAGGATGCCTTGCAAACTACAGAATTATGCACAGACCTTCCACCGGTTCAATGACACCGTCGGGCATGGGCTTCCTTTCTGAAGGGGTTAAATTGACAAACTTGTCATAGCCAAAAGGGGTCAAGATGAACAATGGCACCTCTTCACTTCGTCTTTTAAGGGTTAAATGAATTTTGCCTTTGTGTCAATCCAGGGAAGTGTCTTTTTGGTGTGGCTCCTCTCATTTTCTTTGGCAACACGTTTTTTAATGAATGTGTTCTTCCTCTAAAGGAGAGTGTTGCTATCATTCGTTTCTTACCTCTGCCTGGCTCTCTGAAACAATTTCATCAGTTTCTTGGCATTGATAACTTTTACCATCGTTCTGTTCCTTCAGCTGCAGCTGTTCTATGCTCTGTCGCCCAACTTCTTTGACCAAAAAAAAGGGTTGTCTCTTCCAAGGTAGAAGTGATAGATGAAGGTCGCACTGCTTTTTTACCCCTTCCAAGGAAGCCCTTGCCAACGTCACTCACCTTGTTCACCAGCAGAACTCATCACTGACCATTCTTGAGATAGATGTATCCGATTTTGACGTAAAAAGTGCCCTATAGCTATGCTTGAAGGATTCTTGCGACCCTCACCTTTCTTCTCGAAGAAGCTGCAACCTGCTAAAACTCGCTATAGTGATTTCCTAAAAAAACATATAGCAATTTGCATGACTGTATGCTACTTCTGATTTTGATGATAAATCATTCGCTTTTGTGATAGCTTTCAGCTAAGAACCACATCGATTCAGAGAAGTTCGTCACTTGGAGTACGTCTCACAATTCACCAAGGCCATTCGACACGTTTCCCGACTGGAAAATCTCACTGCGGATGCACTCTCTCGCAATGAGATTAACTCTATATCCACCTTCCTTCCATCAGCTATAAGGACATGACAGATGTTCAGGCATCAAAAGACCCTTTTCTGCCCCAGGACACTTCTTTGTAACTCATGTTTATTTCCCCTCCTTCCATTCAGAAACAAATCTTCTACGACTAGTCAACATGTTCCAGCTCTCTTTATTTCCGACTACTTTTCGCAAACTTGTCTTTCTTGTCTTTCACTTCCATTCTCAACCTGGTATTGTGGTCTCTCGGAAGTTTGTCACTACGCGCTTCGTCTTTCCCGAAAATAACACCGACGTGAAAATATGGACTGGTGAATATCTTTCTTTTCAGCAATCCAAGGTACAGAGATACACAAGGGAACCTCTTGGTAACTTTATCCCACCTGGATAGCGCTTGAGAAGCTTCATATTGATATAATTGGTCCTCTTCACCTTCTAAAGGACATCAATGCATTCTTACATGCACTGATCGTTCCACTCGTTCGCCTAAAGTTAAATTTGTCTAAACTGTTATTGCTCAGTTCAAATCCAGGGATTTTATATCTCACTGGATTGCGCGGTATGGTATTTCTTTTACCTTTACCACGCATCAAGGTAAGGAATTTAATCTTTCTTTTGGGAGACTTAATTCGCCTCCTTGGTTCCGAACGTATAATCACAGCATCGTGCAAGCCTGCTGCAAACGGAATTGTTGAGCGATTTTTATTGCTAGCTTAAAGCATTGCTTGCCGCTTACTCTCTGCAAGAACGTTGCATTGAAGCTCTTTCTCTGGTGCCTCTTGGTATCAGCACGTCTCTAAAGAAGTATATTCAGTGAATAGCTGCAGAGCTAGTCCATGGCTCTCACTTACGTTTGCCTAGTCAATTCTTTTCGCTGTATTCTACTTTTGATTCGTTGGACCCTCTTTCTTACTTCAACAGCTTGAGAAGTTTTTCCGTGTCTTAAAGACCCACACCTTCAAGACACTAAACGGTTCGCTCTTTCATTCCGAAAGACCTTGCTACCTAAATATTCGTTTTTTGTCATAATGCCCACAGGGTTGTTCTACAACCCGGGTACTATGGTCTCTTCAAGTTTCTCAGTCGAGCAGAGAAGTCCTTTACTATTCACCATTCAACGAGCAACGAATTCGTTAACATTGGTTTTCTCAATCCAGCTTTCAAAGAGAACGACCCTCCAGATTCTCGGAATTTCCCGATCTCATTAAGTATTCTGATTCTTCTCTTTCTCAACGCACCCTTCTACTTCTCCTTTCCTTAAAGTGCCTTCAACTCCTTATTCACTACTTGCACTGCTCCCCTACTATCATCGCTTCCTTTTCCTAGCAGCAACCTTCTTTAATTGCAACAACCTAAACAAACTCCTCTTTGCTATACCCCTGCATATACATCGGCAGAGAAAAGATCCCATGTATGTCTGTAGCTGGGAGATCTTTAACCTTGCCGTTGTTGGGTCTGACCCCTTCATCACTAAAACTCCTGAAGGAGGTGCTGCAACCGAAGCCTGGAATCACATATTCTGGCAACAGCTTTATCAATGCAGTATCTTTCCCGCTTCTCGGGTATTATGCCTGGCATAAGTGAGATACATTAACGAAAAAATTACGCTTTGTTGGTCATTTTTCGTGAAATTATCTGCTCAGACAGGGCATATTAACGTTAAATAAGGTAGGTGTAGTGTTTAAAATGGAATTAGTTAATATATTTTATAAAATACGTGTTTGCCTGATATGCAACTGTTTCGGTCCTGGACTTATCGCAACGTAAATGGTAGGCTATAGATTTTTGTACTAAATGTTTTTTATCATACTATTACGTTTCTTGCAAATTACTTTCGCCTATTGATTGCCGTAGGTGCTGCCCGTTTAGCTTGGAGATTCCGCTGCCAGAAACATAAATGTATGATAACTTGTACATTTGTTTCTGCATTCAATTATTACTGTGCAACGAATTTGTTTCATTAGGACGTATTCAGAGCGCATTACACCTATCACATGCGAGATAATTATTGCTGTCTTGCTTTTATAGCTTGGGGTTGTTCGTAACTTACTCCACAATTGCTCATTACTGTCAAACAATTAAACATAGTATAGTGAAAGGCTGAATGTTTATTTTTCCATCTCTTTTTAAATAATATTAATATTTAATTAATATAACATAATAAAATAAGCATAAAAATAAGTGAGTAATTATTCTCTATCTTCCTTTCTAATTACATTCAATGTTTATTTATTTAGCTTTTTTTTTTTTTTAAACATTTTTCTTTACTTTCCAAACTAACTTAATTTTGGATGTAAAATTATTTGAATGTCCAAATATTATGCTCCAGAGTTGTCATTTTTTATTTAGATGTTTAGGCATAACTTGTCCTTTTTTCTTCAGGATACTATACCCTCCTTTAAAAAGGTTCTCTGTTGACGTTTGCTTTGTATGAAGCCATGAACTCAAACACTTTTCGTAGCATATAATAATAATGTATTTGGAAATTTTCCTTTTTTACTACTAAACCACAAATAAACCTTCTCTTCTGTAGCCTTTTAGATGACTTTCCTAATATTTACTTAGACCTTGTGAATGTTTTGAAATATATTTTAATATCGACTCTCTTTTCTTATTTCTTTTCCATTTTCTTTACTCTCAACTGTATGATGGCAGCTTTAAAACCTTTCTGCTCTAGCAAAGCTTAGATTAATTTAATGTGTTTACATTGATGTGTACTGAAGGATAACAATACTTCGACTTGTCAAATAATTAATTCTTTTCAGTTCGATTTATCATATTATTCCTATTCCATAGAATATTTCAATATCATTATTTTTAATTGCTTCTTTAATTTCATCATTTTTTCATTTCGAAGCCTTATTTTAACAAATGAGAAAAAAAGAGATCTTATGAACGATGGCTTTCAGGAAGACTTTTTATGAAAACTATCAAGTTTTCATAAATATTAAACTTACCTTTCAATTCAATGTCTCCAAATTACAAGTTTTATCAAGGCATCCTTGAGTTATAGTTTCAAAGTTTGCAAACCACCAACGATTTTTGTAACACCTGAAATGAAAAGATCTTAATGCCTGGACATGTAGTTATATCAAGACACACAAATTTATTGATCATAGACCTAGCTACACTGATTGTTAGGAAATTCACGTATCATAGTACCAAACTAATGATCCTGTTTTTACAGAGGATCTCATTTGCAACATCAAAAAACCTTTCCAATATCCGAAAACTAATTTTTAATAGTAAAGAAGCACTATGTTTTACTTAGGCCCCATTTCTTCCTAATGGAACCTTATTAAACCTCTATCTCTAGAAAAATGTTTTTTTTTAATATAAGTATATATATAGTATATATATATATTATATAATATCATAAATATATATATAATATATTATATATATTATATATACTAATATATATATATTAAGGAAATGTACCGATACCAAAAAAAGGGCCGATACCGATACCGATAACGATACTCTATTTTTTTAGTGCCGATACCTATACCGATACCGATACTTAATTAATTGTAATAAAATCACAGTAATAAGATTAAGTATTTGAGTATAACGTGTAGGTAACTCAGGATTTGATCCATGTAACAACGAAATAGTCATTTATTTCATATTTGTCTGTGCATATCAAATATAATTTATTTATATAAATTAAATAGTATCTTTAAAGAATAATAAATGCAAATATATATATTAATAATTTTTAATATCGTGTGTTTATTCAAAAAATATCCATTTAATTTTCCAGTAAGTATTAAGCAAACTTTCAGAGAAAATAGCAGGTTTTAATATTTTTCTCCAATTTGCATGCCTTTAGTAAATTTACATATGCAAGTACAAAAAGAAAAGCTATTTTCCGTTAGTTTAATATTAGTATACTCAGTTTACTCGAAACCAGATGGTGTTATAGATCAAAAACAATTTCAGCGACAAAAAAGATAGATATCATTCAATATCAAATTCAAAATTCCCAAAATTGTGATTGACAACACATTAGCTTTCACTAGTTGATGGTGAAGCCTGTGTCTTTTTGGGGTGTTTACTTCCAGGATCTCCACTAAAAACACGCTTGCTCTCGACTGATGAGGGAGGGCTGATAAATATTTGCTTGCAAGCACTGATAATAATGAAACCTTGGCCTATTTTATGCCACCACATGAAAGGCTTTTTCTGTAGGCATCAATTCCATGTTTTCGTCAGACCCTCATCTCTCTTTCCCAGATTGCAACAAATTTAAATTTTCTTTGCCCCTTGATGAATGTCTCTTCGTTTATTTCGCATTGAGGTTCCTTGGTGTATCCTCTAAGGTGAGCAGTGAGATGTCAATGCAAGTTTCGGCCATGGAACTTATCAAAGATCTAACATATTCAAATCCTCTTCAACTTCAGTAGGTTTATTTGCTGAAGCCAACATCGTCACTATCACTGTTGTTGCCAGGGTTGCTGATAAGGCGGCTTCACTTCTGTGAAAAAAAAAAATTCTTTTCTTTTTGGTCACGCGAGAAAGGCTCCTCGGTTATTATGACTATTCTTAAATGAATATCTAGAAGTGGTTTACGTCGGAAGGAGCCTCATTATTGTGGGGTTCACTAGCTTAAGGGAATTCCTTATTTAGAACCTTTATTAGTGACTGGACGTTTAAGAATTTTGGTGATGACGCGCGGAATGACGATTTATAGTAACTTTTGACGTACGACGATTAATTGCAAAAAGATATTTTTAAAAAATTTCCTATATATAATAAATTAACAGCATTTCATAAAGGGAAGAGATTAAAAGTGTTCACTTATTTTATTAAATGTTGTAACTACTTAAGAACCGCTTAATCACATAGAAGTTTTTCCTTGTTATATTGTTTACTTAACTTTGTTTCTTAACTTTCTCTCTCTCTCTCTCTTCCTCTCTTCTCTCCTCTCTCTCTTCTCTCTCTCTCTCTCTCTCGCTCATATATATTATATATATATATATACCTTATATATATATATATATATATATTATATATAGTACTATAAATATATTATATATATATATCATATATATATATATAAATATAAATTACTTTATTATTATAAATATATGTATATATATTATTGATTATACGTAAATAGAAAAATATTCCCGAAGTATATTATATAAATACTAAAAATAAAATACTATATAATTATTTATATTATATATATATGACTATACTTAATAATATTACACGGATTCACTCACCACATCACGGACAGAGTCTTATTCAAGGATAGGGTGTCGCTTGACAATACAAAAGTTCCCCATATAACGAAATTACGCAGATTAGCCTCGTGCTCAGGCTTTGTTGTGATGGAAGATCGAAATTTCAGAAAGAAGATGGAAGAGGAAATACTTCTGCAGAAGGGTCTCACTACACCCTTTATCACCGCAGCGATCTATTCTGGAAGTTACTATATCGGAACAATACTCATGTGCAGACACGGCACCCTTTGCTACCGAGAGGGCGTCGTAAAGGCCGTGGTACGCAAGGTGGTAAGTTGACTTGAGCACTTTCGCTGCGGTACACTCATACAAAGCATACACCACCAACATAAACATGCAAAATAGAGGGTCAGATTGAAATGGAAAGTAGAGGTAAATGCAAATGGAGATTATAAGGTTTTTTTAATCCATTGACTCTACACAATCCAAAAAGTACCGGAATGAAACCAGCACCCCCCCATTATAGTGAAGAGCGAGTAACTCCATACAAAGCGGCATGAAACCTTGATATACTGGAATAACTGGAAGAGAAAAAAAAGTCTCGCAGTTAAACAAACTACCAGTTTCTATTGAGGCCGCGCATAGCAACGTTGTGATTGTGAGTTTCAAGACAGTTTTTTGTTTATGTAAATGCTAAGGATGTTATGAATTGTCAACAGGAGAACGAACCCGTCGAAGAGAGTAGGAGAATTAGAGGTGTCTTAGAGACGGAGATTTGTAGTGTTTTAACGGAATGAATTCACAAGATTCAGACGACACCGCCAGGGAGATTCTATCCCGATCTTGCGAGAAAGAGTCGGAATTTTAAGACTTTAGATTTCAATTCTAGAAGTAAAGAGGGAGCAGAATTGAAATTGAGTTTAAGAATGAGGAATTGATTCATGGGTTATTGAGGGATAGAGCTTAGCAGTGCAGGTGAGATCATTAATGAAAAGTAGTATGAAGCTAGGATATAGAACCATGGAACAACCAACAATTGAACAGAGGGAAAGATAGAAGTCGCCCCTATCAACAACAGCTGATATGAACGATTTGAAGCACAGCTAAGACATAAGTAAGCAAGAGAAGGAGGAAACCCAAAAGGAGGGGAGCTTGGAGAGAGCCCAGTGACGCGTGGCATACCCGGTCAACATGCTTTGGATATGGCCAAGCGCCACCATGCAAGTCTCCAGTAGTTCCTAAGGCGGGAAACCATAAATCCGTTAAAAGGAAGGAATATCAACAGTGACCTCGTGCAGCCGAAAGCCGTACTGAGATCGCAACGAGAATGAGTTCCAGATGAGCTAAGAAGTGAGAGTTGAGGAAGGTTCAAAGATCCTTAGAAGAATACACAGTGAAGCTTATAGGGCGATATCAGAAAGATCACGGGCGGCTTCCTCTTACCTTTTTATGAATAGCTTGGGCATAAGCGTGCTTCCAACACTGAGGGAAAGAGTTAGTTTTGAGACATTGAGAAATAATTGAATGAGGGCGTCGTCAGCACGGACAGCACACTCCCTCCCAAACTCGGTAGGACAATGCCACACGGGACCCGCGTTCCTTACGGTTACATAGATTTTTAGAGCCCAATTCACCCAATCAAGTATAATCACAGGGCATAGGACACCTGAGGGGAGGAGGAGGAAGAGGAATGCCAGATCGTCAGGGTTGAGTAGAGAAAAAGAAGGAGGACTAAAGAGATTGCCTTTTTCCAGTTGGAAATAGTAAAAGAACCCATCAGAGCGAATAAGAGGAGAAATTACAGATTTACAGAAGTTCTTAGAGATGGTTTTGACAAGAGGCCAGAAAGATTTGTAGTAGGAGAACCAAGGAGGCTCATGGACTTTGTTTAATTGAAAAGTTTGCTATTAATTTCATGAGTATCCCTGACACGATTTCTAGCTGAATGAAAAAATTAGCGAGATATATGGAAATAAGATTTTTTAAAGGCGATATGATTTAGGTTTACCAACACGGAACAAATCAACCGATCGAACCAGTGATTTGAGCAATAGAAAGATTTAGTTGAAGAAGAAATGAACTTGCTCATCCCATCAACGATTTACAGCTCCCACCTTATCTGCAGAAAGCCAGAAGAGAATTCAGAGTCAAAGCAGTAAACTCCAATCTATAGGTTAGCGTAAAAGCAAACGAAAAACCACAATCGGCCAGATCAAAGTGCCAGAAAAACGAGTAGGGCAGGTGAGAGTTGTTGAGAGAAAGTATTAATAAAATGAAGACATCAGAAGGTTGGGTCAAGATTTACCAATAAAGAGGAAGGAGGTGATATTATATAGGGAGAGGGACTAGGGTTGAAAACATAGGTTAAGGTGTGTTTAAGAATTGTTTCGACCGACACGGATGTGCGTAGGTTCTTATTAGTGGTCAGATTCTTTGAGAATGCTTTAATGAGTTCACCCCCTCCCCACCTAGATCAGTAGAAGAGGAGCCCAACCATTCAATTTCGCTGTACATTGAAAGTCCCCTATATAGAGGATGAAAGTTAACAGTCTCGCCGGAGATAGTAAGATTGATTCCAAAAAAGGCGAACAAATCTAGACTTTAGAAACGCTGTAGCAGAAGCATAAATCTATTGTAGTAGAGGAAGAAAGATTTTAAGCCACAAACATCGAAGTTAGAGATTCGAGATTTTCGAGACGTGTGTTCTACAGGATTAATAATGTTTACATAGGTGGCTCATACTCCACTCTTTAGAGGGAAAATATGAAATAAGTTTATTAGTTGGACTATATTAAAAGGTTGTAGAGGTGAATTCTTAGCCATCTGGTCTCAGACAAGAGCATAATTTTAGTATAAATAATATTAATAATAATATAAAATATAATAATGAATAATAATAATAATAATAATAATTAAATAATATAATAATAATAATATAATAATATCAATAATAATAAATAATTAATAATAATAATTAAATATAACTAATAATAAAAAATAATCATAATAATATCAATAATATAATTTAATAAATATAATAATACATAATACATAATAATAATTAATTAATAATAATTAATCAATATAATATAATAAAATAAAAATTAAATTTCTTTTTAATAATAATAATGTATTCCTTTAAGATATCAAATGATTTAGTTTCAAATAAAACAGTCAACATTCCTACTATTTCAACTTATTTTTATGTAATTTTAACATATAGTAAGTATCTTCAAAACCATTGATTTTTAAAAAAAATATAATATAGAGACCAATGGACAGATTCAACGCTAGTACTTTAAATTTAGATTTCTTAAATTATGATGCAGAAACATAATCTTTCTCCATTTCTGGTTGTAATATTCCTTCACTTAATCCTGGCAAAATAAATCGGGCAGAAATTGCCGTGAATTGACGACACATGCATATTTGAGAAAAAAATATGCGATTTTACCAGATGACGATGAACCGATTCATCTTCCCATCACTATCTTTTATATATGGAACTAGTTTATTATTGAATCTAAAAAGTTTCTCATAATTCTTTACCGAAAAAGTAAGAAGTATCGGCCAGTATCGGCCATAATTAGCCGGATACGATACCGATACCGAATACGATACCCCAAAAAAATGGCGATACTGCCGATTACCGATACTTCGGTACATCCTTAATATATATATTATTATATTATATATATATTATATATATATATATAGTATATATAAAATATTATATTATATATATATATATATTATATATATATATATTATAATATATCATTAATATAT
>JABUQX010017248.1:0-5000 GCA_015478945.1 Trachelipus rathkii | reverse complement strand
TTGTGAACTTTTTCATTAAAAAAAAAAAAATATTATAATATATATATACTATATAATATAATATTAGATAATATATATATATATAATATAGTATATTAAATCAGATTTGGCGTTCATGAGTACAAGTACTATGTACTTGACACTAAGTACATTTTTTGGAGTACGTGTTTGGTACTTGTAGTTATCTCTACTTCTGCTGTACTTGTATTGGTACTTGTACTTGCACCTTTTTTACTTGAAAATTTGCAAAGTACTTTTATCATTTATTAACATTGCCAATTATTTTTTTTTATATTTTTATCATTTTGCCAACCTAAAGACTTATTTAATTCTTATATATTTTTTGTATTTTATTACAGTTATGTCACCACCACTCACGGGCAGGCCTATTCAAGGAGGGGGCTGTTGCATGCTCACAAATAACAACCTAAGCACAATTACGCAGATTAGCACAGACGCAGGCTTTTGAAGTGAGGAGTTTAAATTCAGCAGGAAAGCACAGATTTGTAGGAGAATTCCACAGAGCAGATGTAGGCAGGAAAGAGGAGCACCGACACGCGAACTAGCTGGAGTTACCTACATTCAACACAAAACTCGGATGTGACAACACAGGCACCCTAGTATACGAGGAGGCGAGCGTACAAGGGAGCACACGTGTGATAAGCTCCCTCGAAGCACCTGCGCTGCGGTAACTATAGAAAAAAGATAAAGCACCAAATCGCGCCGCAAAAGAGGATCAAGTGAACTTGGAAGTACAGAACAGTTTATAAGCTATATGGCCTTTGGATCGACCCTATCCAAAAGCCGAGTGAAACCAAAGCCCCCCCGATATGGAGGCCGAGGTACTCCATACAAGGGCGATGAGGCCCTTGTATAGCTGGAGGAACTGGGAGAGGAAAAAGTTCTCGCAGTCTAAACAGAACTCCAGTTTCTATGAGGCCGCCTTAGCAAAGGTTGTGATGTGAGGTTTCCAAGACATTTTTTTTGTTGATTATGTTAAGGCCAGGATGTTTAATTGTCAACAGGAGAGACGAGAGAACCGTCCGTCGGAGATAGGAAAGTAGAAGGTGTCTTAGAGAGAGAATTTGTAGAAGTTGAGTTATTAAAAGAATTGAGATTTCACAAGTTCAGACGCCCCACCCGCGAAATTCTATCCAGAGTCTGCGAGAATAGAATCGGAAGATTAGACGATGATGAATTTCTAGAAAGCTAAAGAAGGATGATTGAAAGAGTTGACAAAGAATGGAAAGGGTCGAGTCATCGGAGATTGATGAATAGAGTTAAGATGTGCAGGTGAGAAGATCTAATGAAAGGAGGAATAAAGTAGGAGATTAGACAGACCCATGAAGGAAACACCACTATGACAGAAAGGAAGGCAAGAAAGTCGCCCATCACAACAGCCTGTATTTGGGAAAAAAAACGGGGGGGGGGCCGGATTTAGAAAGAACTAGACATAGTAGCAAAGAGAAAGGGAAACCCAAAGAGGGAGCTTGGAGAGCGTGACGCGTGCCAATTACCCGGTCAAGAGCTTTGGATTATATGTCAAGCGCCACCACCAAAGTCTCCGTAGCTCCTAAGAGCAGAAAACCATAAATCAGTTAGATAGGAAAGTTATCGCAGTAGACCTCGAGCGCCGAAAGCACGTGACTGGCATCGGAAAGAAACGCGAATGAGATTGCAGATGGATTAAGAATGAAGATTGGAAGAGTTTCAAAGATCTTAGACTAGGAATACCAAGTAAGAGCTCTGGGGCGGATAGTGAAGGATCCAGCAGCGGTTCCTTTTTTGTCGGAATTCAGTTGGAAATGTGCGTGCTTCCACACTGAGGGAAAGTGTGCTGTTATTGAGACATAGAGAATATAGTTGAACGAGGGGCGGGAATAGCACGAAGGCACACTCCCTCAAAACTCGGGGCGGAATGCCATTCGGGCCACCAGCCTTCCTAACGTTCATAGCTTTCAGGAGCCCATGCACCCGATCAAATGTGATCACAGGCAAACGGCACTAGGGCACCTGAGAGCGAGAAGCAGGAGGATGAGAATGCACAGAATCTTCCGAGAGGATGAGTTAAGAGGAATAGGAGGCCGAAGAGATGTGGCCTTTTGCACCTGGAGAATTGAGCAACAGACACCATCAGATCGATAAGAGGGGAAGAAGATTTACAGAAGTGTTGGAGAGTTTTGGCAGGGCCAGAAGATTTGTCGGTAGGAGATCCAAGGAGGTTAGCGACCTTTCGTTTGATGAAAGCCCGGCTTTGCTCGTTCGAAGAGTATCCTGCAAAACGGGAATTTTTTAATTAAAAGGGAGGGCCCTGGAATTTTTGAAAATTATAAAAGGGGCCAAAAGGGGGAAGTCTTTTGGGGGCAAAAAAAGTAGATAGAGGAACGAGATTTCTGTCCACTCCCCGATTACGCGCTGTCTCTAGCCGTGAATGGCCAGAGAACAAGCACGATCGAACAATGGATTATGAGAGGAGAGAAAGATTTGTCGAAGAAGGATGAACACTGCTCATCCATCAACGACTTACAGCTTCCCACTTTCGGCAGAGTTGAGCATCACCAGAGACAAAGCAGTCATTCCAATATATAGTTGCGTAGAGGCAACGCAAGGCCCCCAATCGGCCGATCAAAGTGCCAGAAAAAACCGTAGGGCAGGATGGAAGCTGTTGGAGAGAAATAAATTAAAATTAAGAGAATCAAGCCATCTGTCAATTTTACCGATAGGAGCGAAAGTGGTGTATATTTAGACGAGAAAGGGAACTAGTGCGTGAAACATGTCAAATGTGGATGTGTATCAAGAATTGGTTGGGCACGACGGGAATCGTGTGTTCTTTAATCATTAGGTTGCCTCCAGATCGTGAGAAATTGCTAATGATCTCGGCTCTCCCACCCGAAATCAGTATGAGAGCGACCCCAACCATCAGTGTTTAGCTACATGAAAATCCCTAAATAGAGGACCTCAGTATTGGATGAGAAGATATAACCAGTGTCCGTGAGAAGTAGTAAGATATTCAGAAGGACGTGAAAATCTGTTCTGTTAGAGAACAGTAGCAGAAGCACACAAGGATTAATTGCTAGATAGAAGGAAGAAAGATTTAGCAAAGAACATCGAAGTTAGGAGATTCGAGATTTCGAGACGTGTTACCAGAGTGTTTATGTTTAATAGGCACATACTCCCCCTTTAGACGGAAAATTATGAGAATGAAGTTATAGTTGGATCATTAAACGAGTTAGAGGATGAATTCTTAGCATCTAGTCTCAGACAGAGCAAAAGGTAGGGTTAAGAGTTAGAGAGTGGGATATATCCACGGATGCCAGAGTAGGAGAGTAAGCCACGATGTGAGTAAAGTCGAAGAAAGCCCGCGTCTGTGAAAAACTGCCATAACATCGCACACACAACCAACAAACAAAAACAGACAAAACAACCGAACAGAAAAAAACGAAAGTCTGGAAATTAGAATTAAAATAGTTTACTCACTAAAATACATAAAGGCTGAAATGCAATTGTCATATATATATCCAATGATTTGTAATTTGAAGAATAAAAAAATCTAGAAAGTTTTAAAACACACGCATTCATCACGCTTAACAAATTTGACGAATATTAAAAATTTTATATCATTCAATATATTACCTAAATATGTATAAAATTAAAATAATCAAACTAAATACAAGTGTTATGTAAAAAAAAACCTTTTAAATAAATAAAAATATAAACACTAAACACTAAAGTTAAAAGACGAAGAAAAAAAATAGTATAACCAAGTACTAACAAAAACTTAACCAAATCTATCAAAAAACTAACTATGACTATCTAACTAACTAAAAAGTTTAAAAAACAAAAAATTAAACTTAACTTATCTTTCTATAGATTAATTATAAATTCTCAATATTAAAAACATATACTAACGTTAAAAACAATTAAAACAGGAAAGCATTTAATGAACAAACACACTTAACTAATGGGGAAAAATAACAAACATTGATGACATTAATCAACCCATAGGAGGCTCCGGTAAAATTTATTTAATCACATGTAAAGTATAAATTCTAAACATAGTAGCATTCAATATTATGTTATGTTACATATTAATTGATATTATATATATTATTATCTATTATATTAATATCTATATATAATTATCTTCCTATCTCTATTTGCATATATATATATATATATATATTATATAATATATGTATATTATATAATATATATATATTATATATATTTATATACATATATTATATATATAATATTATATTATATTATATATTATTTATTATATTATATATATATATTATATATATATAATAATATATATATATATATTATACTATATATATATTGTAAGGGGATATGCTGTTATTTTTGGTCGAAAGAGTGGATCGAGTGACTGAAGGACTGATTGGTGAAGAAACAGGTGCGTTTAGAAGTGGTTGAGGATGTGTGATCAAAATCATTACATTGAAGGAAGATCCAAATATTTAGGTCGTGCTCGCCAATTTTTATCCATCCTGCAAATGGAAATAAAATTCGGAATTGTAGCCTATTTTGACCTATAAGACACTAAGCTGTAGCATTTTTATAGCCCTTAAAATTTTTTCGAGTGTTTCAAAACCCATGTGTATCACTTCCAGAATTTTCTGTTCGACAAACTTCACAGAATTGGAAACTTTGCAATCGCGCTGGTATGCATTACCTAGCATAGTCACATTTGCTTTTTTCAGATTTTTTGAGTTTTAAGTGCTTCTCAGCGTTGTCAATTCCAAACCCACTTTTAGATGTTTGTAAAAAAAAAGATTGCTGTATTTTTCTTCCTGTTTGGGGGAGTTAGTGAAATTATTCAGGCATATGTAGGCGGAAAGATGCACATTTTTTACTAGGTATATTTTAATAAGTAATTAGTTTGGGATTTTTTCTTGGACAAATTTAAAGAAAAAAAATTGGAAGTTTTAATATTTTCTTTTGAGTATACAAGAAATATATACATCCCACAATGT
>JABUQX010017247.1:32500-51723 GCA_015478945.1 Trachelipus rathkii | reverse complement strand
TTTTTTTTTCCCTAGAGAAACCAAAAAAAAAAAAAAAATTTACGAAAAAAAAAAATTACAAAAGAATTGATAAATATCAGTTATTCACATATTGGATATTTTTTTTTAACTCGTTCTGAATTTTTCTTTAAAGTCTTAATTATTTATTCATGTTCTAGTTACCATATTTATTATATTAATTTTTTTATAGTTTAGTCTCCTTTAAATTCCATTTTCTACGAAAATAATTTAGAGGAACTGAATAAAAAACAAAATAAAAAATATTGCACGACGCCCATTACCTCGGAAACACGTTCTCGTCGTATAGTGACGTTTCGTAAAAACCCAAAATAAATGACTCTACGCGTTTAGAATTCCATTTTTATGCATAGAACGTCGTTAAGCGTAATAAATAGTTCCAAAAGTGACGTTTCATCGGAACCGGTTATAACAAAAGGTTTAAATCAAAATCGCTCTCCAAAAAAGTCAACCTCGGGAAAAATTGAAATTTTTTTTCAAATTTTAAACTGATACGTTCGGACTTATAAATGTACAGAAAAAAAACGTCGACAGATAAAATCAATTAATATGCTTAACGATAGTTCATCCCTGAAAATATTGCCGTTTGATCGTCGAGGTCGTTTTATGTTAAATCGAAGAAAGCATTATCATATAGTGGAAACCGCCGTAGAGGAAACCCGGCCTCGATCATCCCCTCGAGGATCATCTCGGTAATATTACGAAACGTCACTATGTCGATTTGTGTAGTAAAAAAAGCGTAAAAGTCACGGATAAAGTTAGTGATGAAAATTAGGAAAAGATTAAGAACAATAGAAAAAATAAACAATTAATGAACATGGAATACCTGAATATTCAATTAATAATAAAAATTATCGACGTAAAGAAGATCTTTTAAAGAGTCCCGCACTTACGCATGCGATCGTGCACAAAATAACGTAAAATTTTTACTTCTCGGGAGAGTTGCCCCAAAAAATTTTTAGTCCATTAGCGAGTTTTTTAGGGCAAGGTACTTTATATATATTATATTTTTTTAATTTAGTCTCCCTGAAATTCAGTTTTCAATGAAAAATAATTTTTAGAGGTAACTAAACAAAAAATGTAACTAAACAAAAAAAAGTATTAAAAAAACAACGCACGCGCGCCCATTTTCTATAGGCTTTAAGCGATTTTTGCTACACTTTAAAAATTAACGCTAAAAAAAAATTAAAGGTTCCCTCCTACGTTCGACTTGGGGAACGAAACTTTACGGTACTCTCACTTTCGCGGAGTAGGGTGCAAAAAAATTTTTTTGTTCCTCAAGCGAGTTTTTTTACCGAGAGAAACAAAAAAAAAAGAAATAATAATTACGGAATCTAAGTCTGTAAAAGGAATTGATAATAATCAGTTATTCACATATTGGATATTTATTTTTTCTTTCGTTCTTAATTTTTCTTAAAGTCTTAATTATTTATCATGGTCTATACTCTTATTTATTATAATATTAATTTTTCGGGGCACAAAATAACGTACCTTTTTACTTCTCGGGAGATGTTTTGCATATAAATTTTTCTTCCTTAAGCGAGTGTGTTTTATTCAGGGGCAAGTGTAGTTATATATATGTATTATTTTTGTTATTTTAGTCTCCCTTAAATTCAGTTTGTCTATGAAAAATAAATTTTTAGAATGTAACTAAATAAAAAAAATGTAACATAACAAGAATAATAATTAAAAAACAACGCACGACGCCCATTTCCTATAGCTGAGCGATTCTTTTGCTACACTTAAAAAAATTAAGCGTAAAATAAATATTAAGGTACCCTCCCACGGTTCGCTCGGCGGGGCACGAAATAACGTTACTCTCTACTTTTCGGGAGATGCGATTGCAAAATAAATTTTTGTTCCTTAAGCGAGTTTTATCCCCGAGAGAAAAAAAAATTACGGAATCTAAGTCTGTAAAGAATTGATAATATTTAGTTATTCACATATTGGATATTTATTTTTTCATTGTTCTTAATTTTTCTTAAAGTCTTAATTATTTATCATGATCTATACTATATTTATTTATATTAATTTTTTTTATAGTTTAGTCTCCCTAAATTCCATTTTCTACGATAAATAATTTTTAGAGGTAACTAAATTAAAAAAAAATAATAAAAAATTTGCACGATGCCCATTACCTCGGGAAACTCGTCGTCATATAGTGATGTTTCGTAAAAGCCCAAAGTAGATGACTCTACGCGGTTTAAATCCATTTTACGCTGCTAGAACGTCGTAAAATCGTAATAAAGTTCAATAAGTGTAACGTTTTTCATCGGGAACCATTTATAACTCAAAGGCTAAATCAAAATCGCTCTCCAAAAGTCGACCGGGAAAAATTGAATTTTTTTTTTTTAAAAATTATAACTTAGACCTTCGACTTATAAAGTGGCTACAGGAATAAACGCACTTCATAATAATTATTACGCTTAACGATAGTTCATCCCTCAAAATATTGCCGTTTGATGCGTCGAGCGTCTTTATGGTAATCGAAAACGTCATATATCAATATATGCCGTTAGAGGAAACCCGGCCTGATTGATCCCCTCGAGGATCGATCTCGGTATTAAAAACGGTCACCTTCGTGATGTTGAGGAAAAAACAAAAGTTTCACTGATAAGAGGTGTATGAAAAGGAGGCGAAATGCCACAAACAAAAGAAGAAATAAAATTAATGAAAGTCAATATGAAACATCATTCGGAAGTATAATATCGACGATAGGTAAATCTTAAAGGTCCCCACTTACGCTTCGATCGGGCCAAAATAACGGAACTTTTTACTTTTTCGGGAGATGTTGCAAAATATATTTCTCGTTCCTTAAGCGAGTTTTGTTTTTCCGAGGGGCAAGTGTACTTTAATATTATTATTTTTTTTAGTTTATCTCCTTAAATTCCGTGTCTATAACAAATATTTTTAGAGTAACTAAAAAAAAAATGTAACTAAACAAAAAAATATTAAAAGCAACAAACGGCACGACGCCCATTGTTTTCGTCCTTGACTACAATTGTGACTTACCATATTACAAAGGAACGAAAAAAAAAAATATTAAAAAAGGTACCCTCCTACAGTTCACTCGGGGCACGAAATAAAGTTACTCTCTACTTTCGGGAGATAGTGAATGAGTCTTTATTGCTGCTCAAGCCGTATTTTCCCGAGAGAAACAAAAAAAAAAGATATGGAATGAAAGTTTGAAAAAAAGTAGTAATTGAATTTCTTTTGTTGGAATATTTAATTCTTTTTCTTCGTATTTACACTTTTTGTTAGAGATGTATTTATTTTATAGAATTATATTTCTATACATCTATTTTCAGTGATAGTTAGTCTCCCTAAAATTCCAATTTTCTACGATAACATAATTTTTAAGAGTAACTAAATTAAAAAAAAAAATTAAAAATATTGCAAACGACGCCCACTTTACCTCGGAAACGTCCTCGTCATATATTGACGTTTCGTAAAAGCCAAAAATAAATGACTCTACGCGTTTAGAATCCATTTTTTTACGCTTAGAACATCGTTAAGCGTAATAATCTTTTCAATAATGACTAAATGTGGATGTGAGATGCTTAGACGCCTCTCGTTACTTTCCGAGGTTGTCAGGTTCGCACGAAATAACCTTACTTTATATTTTTCGGGAGATTGAGCAAAATAAAATTTTTGTTTCTTAAGCGAGTTATTTTCAAATGAAAAGAAATAAAAATTATTACGGAGTCTAGGACATCGCGAAGACCCATAAGGTTAAACGTTTCGTGACGAAGTAATAGATCAAAACTGCGGTCGCCTGCGTCGATCAGTTTTCGAAATGGCTTTACATAATATTATTATTATATTTTTTTTAATTTACTCTCCAACAAAATGCCAATTTTTTTAACAAAATATTTTCTAATGGTGACTAAATTAAAACAATATAAAAATAGTAATAAATTTTTTCGATAAGTACCCTACACGACACCCATTTCACTTGGAAACGTCGTTGTTAAATAATCTCGAGAGACTAAAAGCGGATGTAAGGTGCTTAGACGTCCCTCGTTACTTTCTGGGGGTGTCTGGTTGGCATGAAATAACGTTACTTTGTACTTTTAGGGAGATTGAGCAAAATAAAATTTTCGTTCCCTAAGCGATTTATTTTCTAATTAAACCAAAACTTTTTTTACGGAGTCTAGGACTTCGTGAAGCATCGTAAGTTTAAGCGTGTCTTAACGAAGTATTAGATCGAAACTGCTGTTGACTATCGCGATCCGTTGATCAATTTTCGAAGCGGCTTCAGTAATCTTATTTTTATATTTTTTTAATTAACTCTCCCATAAAACAACATCTTCTTTAACAAACCATTTTCTAGGGGTTACTAAATTAAAAAAAAATTTAAACTAATAATAATATTTTTTCGATAAGTACCCCACACGACACTCATTTCACCCGGAAACGTCGTTGTTAAATAATCTCGAGAGAGACTAAAAGCAGATGTAAGGTGCTTAGACACCCCTCGTTACTTTCCGGGAGTGTCAGGTTGGCACGAAATAACATTACTTTGTACCTCTCGGGAGATTGAGCAAAATAAAAGTTTCGTTCCTTAAGCGAGTTATTTTCTAATGAAACAAAAAAAAATATTATTGCGTCTAGAACTTCGCGAAGTCCCGTAAGGTTAAGCATGTCGTAACGAAGTAACAGAAAACTGCGGTCGCCTATCTCGACGCGTCGCGTAATTGATTTTTATTTTTTGGTTTCTTTATAAAAAAAACTCGCTTAAGGAACGAAAAAATTATTTTGCAGTCTATATCTTTCGAAACATGATGCAACAGATTTAATTCGTTGATTTACCAAAATAAAATTAAATTTGAATATTTGTTTTATTTAAATTTTATTGTGCTTAATAATCAAAAATAAATAAAGCTTTTAAAATATATTTTTAATATCAATTGTCAAATATGCAAAATTTAATTTGTCAACTAAGCAAAATTTTATTAAATTGCGATATTTGTTTTTCTTAAATATGTTTTGCTTAATAATAATTAAAATCAAGTTCTTAAAATTTATTTTGAATATAATAAGTCAACTAAGCAAAATCTGATTAAAATATAACAATGGTTTTTTAAATTAATAACAATGGAATATTTTGTTTTTCGCAATACTTTTTGCCAACTAAGCACAATTTAAATAAATTGAAATAATTTTGCTAAATAATAATGTTTTGCTTAATAGTCAAAAAAATAGTTAAAAAAATATTTTTCCTAGAATTTGTCACCTAAGCAAAATTTAAATAAATTGTGATATTTGTTTTATTTAATATGTTTTGCTTAATAAACAAAAAAATTCAAGCTTTTAAAATGTATTTTGAATTTAATATGTCAGCTAGGCAAAATCTGATTAAAATAGAACAATGGATTATTTTAAATTAATTAAATTAAAATATTTTGTTTTTCAAAATACTTTTTGCTTAATAATCATAATAAATCAAGCTGACGTAACACTTTCCGTCTATAAAAGAGATAGTTTTCGCTGCAAGGGTATCATAGTTAATTTAAACGCACAACGAGGTGCTTCTTAGGCGAACAGAACATACGAACAAATACGAAGGTGAAACCGGATATCTTATTCTACAACGAGCCGTTACCACAAGTAAACGCATCAAAGAGTTTCGAAATTACGACTTACTACTAATAATAGGAGCTTCTGTAACCCTCGCTCGTTTCAATCATCTGGTTTACGCTGCGACCGAATCTCGCCCTCGGATTTTATCAATCGAGAACCCATCAGAGAAATTCAAACGGAAATCGAATCTCGATAGCTTGCCGAATTGAATATTCCAGACCCCAAGAATTTAACGAGCTCTTTTCACTTTACGTTTACTATTTTTTAAAAATAATGTTATACACCATTACTATTCTTATGCTAATAAAAATTGTTTAAAAAATTTTTTTTTCATTCCTTCTTTATACCTTATTTTATTAAAAGAAGCTAAGGCCGCCACATCTTCCTGTCTAATTTTGTTATTCGTGAGTTAATACTAAATATTTTGGTTAATAATCAAAACGAACGTGTTTGGAATATAATTTGTGTGGAAAAAATTAATTAAACTGGTATATAAGGAACACTTTGAAAATTAACGTGAAAAAAACTATAGGGTTCCTTCCCCTTACGCTCCCATCGGGGCACGAAATAACGTTACTTTCGACTTCTCGGAAGATGGGACAAAATAAATTTGTCGTTCCCTAAGCGAGATTTTCTCGAGCAAACCGAAAAAAAAGTTACGAATTCTAAGATTTCGAGTAGTCGAGTAAGGTTATGCGTGTTTTAACGAAGTAATAGATCGAAACTGCGGTTGCCTTTTGCAATCCGTCGATCATTTTTTCGAAGCAGCTTCGGATATCGTAAAACTAAAAGCAGATGGAGAGTGCTTATACGCCCCTCGTCACTTTCCGTGGGGTGTCGGGCTTTCTAAAGAACACTTTGAAAATTAACGTGAATAAATCTCAAGAGCTCCTCGATCTTATTATTATTATATTTTTTTAATTTACTCTCCCATAAAACACCGGCTTCTTTAACAAACCATTTTCTAGTGGTGACTAAATTAAAACAATTAAAAATAATAATTTTTTTGAAAAGTAACTTACACGACACCCATTTCATTCGGAAACGTCGTTGTTAAATAATTTCGAGAGACTAAAAGCGGATGTAAGGTGCTTAGACGCCCCTCGTTACTTTCAAGGGGTGTCGAGTTGGCACTAAATAACGTTACTTTGTACTTCTCGGAAGATTGAGCAAAATAAAATTTTCGTTCCTTAAGCGAGTTATTTTCTAATGAAGCCAAATAAAAATTATTACAGAGTCTAGGACCTCGCGAAGCCCCGTAAGGTTAAGCGCGTCTTAACGAAGTAAGAGATCAAACCTGCGGTCGCCTTTCTCGATGTGTCTATCAGTTTTCGAAATGGCTTTAGGTAATCTTATTATTATATATTTTTTTATATACTCTTCCATAAAATACTGTCTTCTTTAGCCAAATATTTTCTAGAGGTGATTAAAAAAAATTAAAAATAGTAATAAAATTTTTTCGATTAGTACCTTACACGACACGAGTGAAAACGTCGTTGTTAAATTATCTCGAGAGACTAAGAACGGATGTAAGGTGCTTAGACGCCCCGCGTTACTTTAGGGGGTGTCAGGTTGGCACGAAATAACGTTACTTTGTACTTCTCGGGAGATTAGGCAAAATAAAATTTTCGTACCCTAATCGATATATTTCCTAATGAAGCAAAAAAAAATATTATGGAGTCTAGGACTTCGCGAAGCCCCGTAAGGTTAAGCGTGTCGTAACGAAGTAAATAAGCTTAACGATATTTCGTCCTCGGTCCTTACGAAACGTCATTATTCTAGTTTGAGGACAAAAAGAAAAGTACAGGGATAAAGATATAGGCTTTAAGCTATTTTTTGCTATATATGATGATAATTAATTAATTAGAATTTTAAGAAAAATTAACCACGAAGAAAAAAATTATTATATGAACAATACATGAATATCCGAGTACCAATTCTTTAATGACTATTATACAATTTTTCTTATAAATTAGCCTCGCTTAAAACCAATTTTCCATGATAAATAATTTTTAGAGGTAACCGAAGTAAATTATTTTCTGAAAAACGAAAATAAAATTTAAAAAACGTGAGACTATCGTTTCGTATGATGATAATTAATTATTAAGACTAACAACATGCTTAACCTTATGGGGCTACGCAAAGTCCTAGATACCTTAATTTTTTTTTGGTTTCCCTCGAAAAACTACCTTAAGGAACGAAAAATTTATTTTTCTCAATTTCCAAAGAAATAAAAGGTAACGTTATTTCGTGGCACGAACGGAGCGTGATGCGGGATTTATAAGACGTTTTTATGTTAATTCTCAAAGTGTTCCTCAGAAGGAACGACACCCCCGCAAAGTAACGAGGAGCGTCTAAGCACCCCACAGCTGCTTTTAATTTTTCGATATCCTAGGACGCTTTGGAAACCGATCGATGGATCGCGATAGGCGACCGCAGTTTCGATCCATTACTTCGTTACGTAAGTGCCCATGCGAAGTCCTAGATTTCGTATTTATATTTTTGGTTTTCCTCGAAAAAAAACTCTCTTAAGGAAAGAACAATTTATTTTTTCATTTCCCGAGAAGTAAAAAGTAAAACGTTATTTGGCGTTTCATGAAATTGATCGAAGCGCTAGCGAGTAAATAGAATAGTCTTAAAGCTAATTTCAAATTCGGATTCTATGCATAAAAGAACCCCAGAATATGACATTTTCATAATATAATTATATAATATATATATATTATAATATATATATATATTTATAATAATAATATATATATTTAATATATATATATAGTATAATATATATATATATAAATATATATATTTAAATTATAACGAATTAGTAATTCATTTTGAAAAAATTGAACACGAAACTAAATAAGGACGTGAAAAACTTATCTTTAATCATTATATATATAATATAACTATATATATATACATATAATATATATATATATATATATATATATATAAATATAATATAAAGTAATATATATATATATTATATATATATATATATTAAATATATAATATATATATTATATATATATATAATATATATATACGGTTATAATTTTCTATTTTTGTTGTAGAAATCTTTAGATAAATTAATTGTTTTAAATTTATATAAAACAAAAAAAATAATACTTTTAAGTTAAAAAATATAATATTAATATTAATATCACACGAAGCATCGTTTTCGTCCGACCGATCGGCCAAATAACTGACTGGGGAATTAGGAGGGGAGGTGCTGCTCTAACGATTCATGAACGTTGAACGGGCTAAAGGTTGAAGCGTTTTTTCACTCTGTCGAAGACATCTTTTTTTGTTTCTTCGAGAATTTCAATCGCTAGTTGTCGTCTAGCGCATTTGTATCGGTCGAGGTGTTTCGGGAATGTCCAACCGGGTCTGTTAAATTTTAAGCTAAAGAGGCATTCGACTGCGTCGATGAACATCAGCCTGTAACAGAAAATATGATTGATGATTTCTTTCGATAAACCGTATTCTTTTTCGGCCATTTTCTCGAGGTCCTGTAATGTGAAATCTCCGATGTTTTCCTCGTCTTTGCAAGTTCTCAACAAGCGGCCGTTGAAATTTGTCGTAATCGTCAGTTTCGACAAGCGTCTGTAGCAGAAACGTTTCAGCTTGTCTTTCGTTACAGCGACCTTATAACGAGGATTCTTGAGGTAGCTATGGCGAGTAACGTATTCCTCGCTTATCACTTCGGCGAAGTCCATCGAGAGAATTTTCATCGTTTTCAAAATAGCTTCCGTAGAAAGAGTCTTGTCGTCGATTGGAGTAAAGATGTGCATTAAAATACCCCTGTAACTGTTTTCGAAGTTCAACTTACGGTAGGTCCGATAAATAAATTCACGACGTATTATTTTAAAAATACGAACTATCGTTTCTGTCGACGCCTCGTGACGGTAACAGAATAGAAAAAATAGCGGTTTATTTAGATTTTCTGAAAAGGACGTAACGATTTTGAACTCATCGAGGAAGCTACTCACCGCCGATCGGGGATCTTTTAGTAGTAGGTCTTTGTAGCTCTTGAAGATATCCCATTCCATGTAAACAAAGGCTGTCGCGAGTATGGATTTCAAGAATTCCAGAGTAAACTCGAGCGGTAGTATTCTCTTGAGAACTGTAAACTTAATCCATAGGCATATCAACGCCGCTAGATGAGCGACTTTATCGAAGAGATGAGGGTTTCTTAAAATGCAAAAGCAACTCAGGGAGACGAAAACTTTAGTCTGAAGGATCGGTTTTAAGACTTCCACCAATTCCGGCGTGAATAGGGGAACGACGGCGTTGAATTTGGCTTCTACGTCCAATTCCGAAATAGTCGGGTCTCCCTTTCCGCCGCCATCACCGCACCCGAACACCAGTTTATCCGCCTGAGTATCCAACACCGTTTGGCTAACTCTACAGAAGAGATTTCTCCGGTCGGCCAGTGTAGCGGTCAGCTTCCAAGGATTTGATTGAGCGTTTTTTTTTTTTTCAACGAATATCGGAACACCAGGGAAGGGAAAAAGGTTAAGGAAGGCGAACTTATCCCTCTTCAAAAGTTCTGGTAAAAGCTCACCTAGGAGGTTTTCTATCGCAGATTCGTACGTCACAGCACACTCGTTTTTATCTAATCCTTCTTTTAAAAATTTTCTTATTTTTTCCTCTTCTGATTGCACGATTTCCAAGACCTGCTTCTTATCGTTCTCCATGAAATCATCTTCGCATCTTCGGCTTTCGTCGTTTCTGTAGTTATAAGCCACGTTTTCCATGCGTTTCGATAACTTTTCTAATTTTTTCTCCGTCGTCCACTCGTCCAAACAATTAACCGAAGAAGATAGCATGAATTTCGACATCTTTATTTTGGTGGGAATTTGAATTTTCGGAAATTCTCCGACTAGCTCCGGTAGGGAATCTACGAATTCCTTAAGAAAAAAGGCTCGTCTCTTTAAGTCGTATCGAGCTAAGTCAAATTCCATCGGAGATTTGTTCTTGTCGGTGTTTTCCGAGCAGAGAACTTTAAACGTTTTCTCCATCAACAATTTCATCACTTCTACGCAGCGTTTTATTTTACTGCTCTCGTCAGGCAGATTGTTTTCTAGATTGATTTCCGAATGTAGTTTCCATCGTTGAAATATTTTCGTCAGCAAGCTGATGCTCATAGGATGTTCGAAATCAAAATTAAGAAGTAAAGGGCAATGAACTCCGGATATAGAGAGCGTCATTTTCAGAGTAGTTGCGACCACCAATGGGTAGGATTCGGAGAAGATGTATTCCTCGGTTGTCGTAATCTTGTCCCGAGCTTCGTCTATGATAATGTTATTTTGTTCATCGTATAACTGCGGGCGAAGAAACACCTTCGGAGTCACGATGATGCATTTATCCTCAGTGCCATCTAAAACGATCTCTTCGTAATGGTCCCCTTCTTCTACGTATCTTCTGGGATTTTCTAATTCCAAAATAGAATATCTTTTTTCATCGACGCGGAAGTAGTAGAGGTTTATATTCAAAAATGACATTTAGATTAAAGTGCGCAAAAAGACTTCAAAATGTAAAAACGTGAAACCAGAATTGGTGTTAGACGCTTTAAATATCTTAATTCATATAGCACTGAAAAAATGTAAAGTGGGTCACACGTGCTCTCCACCTGCCTCTTCAATCGCAATGATGCCCGCATCTCTATAAGAGGCCCTTATATATATATTTTTTTGACACTCAGCAATACGTCACGCTGGTGAGTCAGGGATTCAGGGATATATATATATTATATATATATACTATATATATAAATATATATATATATATATTTATATAATATATATATTATATATATATATATATATATATATATATATATATATATATTTATCATTCTGCAAAAATATATGTGTTCTTTCAAAATCACCAGACCATCATTGAAAAAAGAATACGAGAGCTTTACCTTTGAACTTATATTATAACAAAAATAAATATTATATGAAAGTTAAATATGGTTAATAAAATTCATTACACAATTTTTTTTTAATCAAATCTTTCGTAGTTTTAAACAAGGTTAAATATTGACAACAAACAAAATGTGTTTTAAAAAATCAGATGGATTGGTTAAACATAAAGTAATATAAACAATATATATTAAATATATTATAATATATATATATATATATATATATTATTAATATAATAATTATATATATAATAGATAATAAATATATATATATATATATATATATATATTATATACTATAATATAACTATATATATATATATATATATATAAGATAATTATATAAAATATTATATATTATATATAATTTATATATAATATATATATATATTATATTATATAATTATATAATATATATTATATATTATATAATATATATATAATATAATATATATAATATATATATATATATAATATTATATAATATATATATATATAAAATATTATATATAATATTATATATAAAGCACGAAAACTAATTCAAAACGTGTAAGAATTATCTTTAATTCGATATAATATATATAATATATATATATAAATATATAATTATATATTATATATATATAAGATATATATATATATATATATATATATATATATTATATATAATATATAAGATATAATTATATATATATATATATATAATATATATAATAATATATATATATATAAAAATTATAATATATATATATGATATATATATATATATAATATATAATATAAATAATATACTATGATAATATATATATATATATATATAATATATATAATAGATATATATATATATATATATATATAGTAGATATATAGAGTTTTAAAATATGTGGAATTGTTCATAAAATATGGATATATATAATTATTTTTATTTAATATAATAATATATATATTATATATATATATATATATAATATATAATATAATATAATATATATATACTTATAATTTTTTTATTTTGTTTACAAATATATAATTTAGAATAAATTTAGATTTTAAAATTTAATATAAAAAACAAAAAAAAACTTTTAAGTTAAGGTAAAATATTAATATTAAAAAATGCTTGTGTCGCATTCACTTTGGTATTATTTATCGGCCAAATAACTGACTAGGGAATTAGGAGGGGAGGTGCTGCTGTAACGATTCATGAACATTGAACGGGCTAAAGGTTGAAGCGTTTTTTCACTCTGTCGAAGACATCTTTTTTTGTTTGTTCGAGAATTTCAATCGCGAGTTGTCGTCTAGCGCATTTGTACCGGTCGAGGTGTTTCGGGAATGTCCAACCGGGTCTGTTAAATTTTAAGCTAAAGAGGCATTCGACTGCGTCGATGAACATCAGCCTGTAACAGAAAATATGATTGATGATTTCTTTCGATAAACCGTATTCTTCTTCGGCCATTTTCTCGAGGTCCTCTACTGTGAATTCTGAGATGTTTTCCTCGTCTTTGCAAGTTCTCAACAAACGGCCGTTGAAATGCGTCGTAACCGTCAGTTTCGACAAGCGTCTGTAGCAGAAACGTTTCAGCTTGTCTTTCGTTACAGTGACCTCATAACGCTTATTCTTGAGGTGGGTATAGCGAGTAACGTAGTCCTCGCCTATCGCTTCGACGAAGGGCATCGAGCGAATTTTCATCGTTTTCAAAAAGGCGTCCGTAGAAAGAGTCTGGTCGTCGATTGGAGTGAAGATGTGTATTAAAATACCCCTGTAACTGTTTTCGAAGTTCAACTTACGGTAGGTCCGATAAATAAATTCACGGCGTATTATTTTAAAAATACGAACTATCGTTTCTGTCGACGCCTCGTGACGGTAACAGTATAGAAAAAATAGCGGTTTATTTAGATTTTCTGAAAAGGACGTAACGATTTTGAACTCATCGAGGAAGCTACTCACCGCCGATTGGGGATCTTTTAGTAGCAGGTCTTTGTAGCTCTTGAAGATATCCCATTCCATGTAAACAAAGGCTGTCGCGAGTATGGATTTTAAGAATTCAAAAGTAAACTCGAGCGGTAGTATTCTCTTGAGAACTGTAAACTTAATCCATAGGCATATCAACGCCGCTAGATGAGCGACTTTATCGAAGAGATGAGGGTTTCTTAAAATGCAAAAGCAACTCAGGGAGACGAAAACTTTAGTCTGAAGCATCGGTTTTAAGACTTCCACCAATTCCGGCGTGAATAGGGGAACGACGGCGTTGAATTTGGCTTCTACGTCCAATTCCGAAATAGTCGGGTCTCCCTTCCCGTCGCCGTCGCCGCAGCCGAACACCAGTTTATCCGCCTGAGTATCCAACACCGTTTGGCTAACTCTACAGAAGAGATTTCTCCGGTCGGCCAGTGTAGCAGTCAGCTTCCAAGGATTTGATTGAGCGTTTTTTTTTTTTTCAACGAATATCGGAACACCAGGGAAGGGAAAAAGGTTAAGAAAGGCGAACTTATCCCTCTTCAAAAGTTCTGGTAAAAGCTCACCTAGGAGGTTTTCTATCGCAGATTCGTACGTCACCACACACGCGTTTTTATCTAATCCTTCTTTTAAAAATTTTCTTATTTTTTCCTCTTCTGATTGCACGATTTCCAAGACCTGCTTCTTATCGTTCTCCATGAAATCATCTTCGCATCTTCGGCTTTCGTCGTTTCTGTAGTTATAAGGCACGTTTTCCATACGTCTCGATAACTTTTCTTTTTTTCTCTCGGTCGTCCACTCGTCCAAACAATTAACCGAAGAGGATAGCATGAATTTCGACATCTTTATTTGGGTGGGAATTTGAATTTTCGGGAATTCTCCGACTAGCTCCGGTAGGGAATCTAGGAATCTACGAATTCCCTAAGAAAAAAGGCTCGTTTCTTTAAGTCGTATCGAGCTAAGTCAAATTCCATCGGAGATTTGTTCTTGTTGGTGTTTTCCGAGCAGAGAGCTTTAAACGATTTCTCCATCAGCGATTTCATCACTTCTACGCAGCGTTTTATTTTACTGTTCTCGTCGGGCAGATTGTTTTCTAGATTGATTTCCGAATGTAGTTTCCATCGTTGAAACATTTTCGTCAGCAGGCTGATGCTTATAGTATATGTTAAATTAAAATTAAGACGTAAAGGGCAACGAACTCCGGATATAGAGAGCGTCATGTCCAGAGAAGTTGCGAACACCAATGGGTGGGATTCGGTGAAGATATATTCCTCGGTTGTCGTAATCTTGTCCCGAGATTCATCCATGATAATGTTATTTTGTTCATCGTATAACTGCGGACGAAGAAACACCTTCGGAGTCACGATGATGTATTTATCCTCAGTGCCATCTAAAACGATCTCTTCGTAATGGTTCCCTTCTACGAATCTTCTGGGATTTTCTAATTCCAAAATAGAATATCTTTTTTCATCGACACGGAAGAGGTAGAGGTTTATATTCAAAAATGACATTTGGATTAACGTGCGCAAAAAGACTTCAAAATGTAAAAACGTGAAACCAGAATTGGTGTTAGACGCTTTAAATATCTTAATTCATATAGCACTGAAAAAATGTAAAGTGGGTCACACGTGCTCTCCACCTGCCTCTCCAATCGCAATGATGCCCGCATCTATAAGAGGCCCTTTATATAAATATTTTTTTTTGAACACTCAGCAATACGTCACGCTGGTGAGTCAGGGATTCAAGGATAAATAAACAACTTGTGTATATTTTTTGTAATCAATAAAATATAAAAATTTAAAAAGTTAAATTGATGAATTTCTAAAAACATTCATGTGTAATTATGTAAAACAATGCATTTAACGAATATATAGATATAATATATATAAATATAATAATATATAGATATATATATAGATTATATTATATATATAAATATAATATATATATATATATAATATAATATATATATATATAATATATATATATTATATATATAGATATAAATAGATATAAAATTTCCTGTTTATTATTTTGCTTTATAAAATTCTAGTCATCTGTTCGTAAAGATGCATAAAAGGAAGAAACGTCGCCGTTGAGCGCACCTATTTCTCCAAGCTTTTCTACTATTCTTTCAACCTTTTTTCTAGAAAGAAGAAAAGGCTGTTCGCTCGGCCACTCGAGGTTGTACCCGAGGAAGATGGTTTTAAAAGGAGACTTTCTCTCGTTGGTGTATTTGAAAAACAACGTGCGCGGCTTTTCTTTTTCAATTCTCATCACCGCGACATCATCGAGATTCATGGTTCCATCTTCGGTGGATCTCGTCAAGCTAATCCCGAGAGTTTTTCTCAGGTCGTTGAAATCGTCGTGTTTCATTTCGCGCACCGCGCAACGGCTACTACCGTCCGTTCGTTTCACATTTTTTATTAGCGAAACATATTGCTCTGGAATGTGGATGGGTTTTGATTTAGACTCATTTTCTATTAGTTTTTTTAAGTGCGAAGTAATAAAAAGTTCACATACGCCTTTAATATGCCCCGTTTTTGAGAAGCTATGGGTTATCGATTTAACCCGAAGCTCGGAACAAGAGAAGAAGTACGTGGAGATGAACGATTCGAACGTTTTAATGTCACTGAATCTGAGAGAATAGAACACCAGGTCGATCTCTTCACCCTCTTCGACTTCCGCAGATTTTTCCTCGATAAATTTCCGAAGGCTGGAAGCGGCCTCGGGTGCTGAACCGGTTCCTTCGCCCTCGTGCCAAATGAAAAAGCGAGGCGAATTACTTTTTCGTTCAAAAACCGCGAAATTATAAAAATTGATCTTGGGAGTATAGTATAGCGACGACGAAGCCGAAGCGGCATCCTCGTTTTTCGGAAACTCCAACGCGTTTTGCATTTTAAAGTAAGCCACGACGTAATGGGCGTTACCTTCGGCCTTTTTTTCATCGCGTTTTTTGTTTTTGTCCAATAATTCTTCTTCCCTCATGTGAGTTTCGATTTTTTCTTTCATTTCTTCTTTTTCTTTAATCCCTGCTAAATTAAACGCGTGACACTCTTCGCACCGTTCGTTTTCGGGAGAAAGACGGGATATTTTGAATTTTTCCCTGAATATTTTTAGGTACGTTCTGTAGCTACCGAGAGGGCGTTCCCCGCCGTCCGAAGATTTCTTATCTCGGTATTCGTTCACATAGTCTCGGTGCAACTTTTTTACGGTTTTGCCTTTACGTATATAAATCCTCGCCTGTGATCCCTCGGTGGCAGCGGTGTCGGAAGGGGGCGATACCCGCGCTGCGAGAAGAACTTCGATTTTCGGAATAGACTCAATATGTTCTCGAATGTCGTCTAAGATACGGTTATCTAACCTCTCGCGTTTATTACGTTTTCCTCGCAAATCTTCGGCCTTAAATTCGCTTTTTTCTTTTTTCCTCTCGATCACCGTTCTGATGGGTCTATCACTAATTTTGAAAGTTTTCTTGAAAAAATCTTTACAAACGCGAACTCGATCGCCTTCGCATGCGATGAAAAAACGCATTTTTCATCGCATGCGAAGGCGATCGAGTTCGCGTTTGTAAAGAATTTTTCAAGAAAACTTTCAAAATTAGTGATAGACCCATCAGAACGGTGATCGAGAGGAAAAAAGAAAAAAGCGAATTTAAGGCCGAAGATTTGCGAGGAAAACGTAATAAACGCGAGAGGTTAGATAACCGTATCTTAGACGACATTCGAGAACATATTGAGTCTATTCCGAAAATCGAAGTTCTTCTCGCAGCGCGGGTATCGCCCCCTTCCGACACCGCTGCCACCGAGGGATCACAGGCGAGGATTTATATACGTAAAGGCAAAACCGTAAAAAAGTTGCACCGAGACTATGTGAACGAATACCGAGATAAGAAATCTTCGGACGGCGGGGAACGCCCTCTCGGTAGCTACAGAACGTACCTAAAAATATTCAGGGAAAAATTCAAAATATCCCGTCTTTCTCCCGAAAACGAACGGTGCGAAGAGTGTCACGCGTTTAATTTAGCAGGGATTAAAGAAAAAGAAGAAATGAAAGAAAAAATCGAAACTCACATGAGGGAAGAAGAATTATTGGACAAAAACAAAAAACGCGATGAAAAAAAGGCCGAAGGTAACGCCCATTACGTCGTGGCTTACTTTAAAATGCAAAACGCGTTGGAGTTTCCGAAAAACGAGGATGCCGCTTCGGCTTCGTCGTCGCTATACTATACTCCCAAGATCAATTTTTATAATTTCGCGGTTTTTGAACGAAAAAGTAATTCGCCTCGCTTTTTCATTTGGCACGAGGGCGAAGGAACCGGTTCAGCACCCGAGGCCGCTTCCAGCCTTCGGAAATTTATCGAGGAAAAATCTGCGGAAGTCGAAGAGGGTGAAGAGATCGACCTGGTGTTCTATTCTCTCAGATTCAGTGACATTAAAACGTTCGAATCGTTCATCTCCACGTACTTCTTCTCTTGTTCCGAGCTTCGGGTTAAATCGATAACCCATAGCTTCTCAAAAACGGGGCATATTAAAGGCGTATGTGAACTTTTTATTACTTCGCACTTAAAAAAACTAATAGAAAATGAGTCTAAATCAAAACCCATCCACATTCCAGAGCAATATGTTTCGCTAATAAAAAATGTGAAACGAACGGACGGTAGTAGCCGTTGCGCGGTGCGCGAAATGAAACACGACGATTTCAACGACCTGAGAAAAACTCTCGGGATTAGCTTGACGAGATCCACCGAAGATGGAACCATGAATCTCGATGATGTCGCGGTGATGAGAATTGAAAAAGAAAAGCCGCGCACGTTGTTTTTCAAATACACCAACGAGAGAAAGTCTCCTTTTAAAACCATCTTCCTCGGGTACAACCTCGAGTGGCCGAGCGAACAGCCTTTTCTTCTTTCTAGAAAAAAGGTTGAAAGAATAGTAGAAAAGCTTGGAGAAATAGGTGCGCTCAACGGCGACGTTTCTTCCTTTTATGCATCTTTACGAACAGATGACTAGAAATTTATAAAGCAAAAGGCTTTTTTTCAAGAAATATATATATATAAACTATATATATAATATATATATATAATATAGTATAATAATATATATATATATATAATTATACTATAATATATATAGACAATAATACTATATATACTCACCACATAAGATATATATAATAATGCTTTTTTTCTATAGATAATTATATATATATATATATATCGGTTAAATGCATTGTTTTACATAATTACACATGAATGTTTTAGAAATTCATAATTTATAACTTTTTAAAAGTATTTTTATATTTTATTGATTACAAAAAATATACACAAGTTGTTTATTTATCCTTGAATCCCTGACTCACCAGCGTGACGTATTGCTGAGTGTTCCCAAAAAAATATATATATAAAGGGCCTCTTATAGATGCGGGCATCATTGCGATTGGAGAGGCAGGTGGAGAGCACGTGTGACCCACTTTACATTTTTTCAGTGCTATATGAATTAAGATATTTAAAGCGTCTAACACCAATTCTGGTTTCACGTTTTTACATTTTGAAGTCTTTTTGCGCACGTTAATCCAAATGTCATTTTTGAATATAAACCTCTACCTCTTCCGTGTCGATGAAAAAAGATATTCTATTTTGGAATTAGAAAATCCCAGAAGATTCGTAGAAGGGAACCATTACGAAGAGATCGTTTTAGATGGCACTGAGGATAAATACATCATCGTGACTCC
>JABUQX010017247.1:0-27500 GCA_015478945.1 Trachelipus rathkii | reverse complement strand
TCGTCTCCCTGAGTTGCTTTTGCATTTTAAGAAACCCTCATCTCTTCGATAAAGTCGCTCATCTAGCGGCGTTGATATGCCTATGGATTAAGTTTACAGTTCTCAAGAGAATACTACCGCTCGAGTTTACTCTGGAATTCTTGAAATCCATACTCGCGACAGCCTTTGTTTACATGGAATGGGATATCTTCAAGAGCTACAAAGACCTACTACTAAAAGATCCCCGATCGGCGGTGAGTAGCTTCCTCGATGAGTTCAAAATCGTTACGTCCTTTTCAGAAAATCTAAATAAACCGCTATTTTTTCTATACTGTTACCGTCACGAGGCGTCGACAGAAACGATAGTTCGTATTTTTAAAATAATACGTCGTGAATTTATTTATCGGACCTACCGTAAGTTGAACTTCGAAAACAGTTACAGGGGTATTTTAATACACATCTTTACTCCAATCGACGACAAGACTCTTTCTACGGAAGCTATTTTGAAAACGATGAAAATTCTCTCGATGGACTTCGCCGAAGTGATAAGCGAGGAATACGTTACTCGCCATAGCTACCTCAAGAATCCTCGTTATAAGGTCGCTGTAACGAAAGACAAGCTGAAACGTTTCTGCTACAGACGCTTGTCGAAACTGACGATTACGACAAATTTCAACGGCCGCTTGTTGAGAACTTGCAAAGACGAGGAAAACATCGGAGATTTCACATTACAGGACCTCGAGAAAATGGCCGAAAAAGAATACGGTTTATCGAAAGAAATCATCAATCATATTTTCTGTTACAGGCTGATGTTCATCGACGCAGTCGAATGCCTCTTTAGCTTAAAATTTAACAGACCCGGTTGGACATTCCCGAAACACCTCGACCGATACAAATGCGCTAGACGACAACTAGCGATTGAAATTCTCGAAGAAACAAAAAAAGATGTCTTCGACAGAGTGAAAAAACGCTTCAACCTTTAGCCCGTTCAACGTTCATGAATCGTTAGAGCAGCACCTCCCCTCCTAATTCCCCAGTCAGTTATTTGGCCGATCGGTCGGACGAAAACGATGCTTCGTGTGATATTAATATTAAATTTATATCTTAAACTTAAACAGTATTATTTTAAAAGTTTTATATAATTTAAAAAATATAATTTTATTTCTAAAGTAAAATTTTCTGCAATAGAAAATAGAAAGTAAAGTATATATTAGATATCATATATAATATATATTATATATATATATATATATATAATATATAATATATATATAAATATATATATATATACAGATATATATATATATATATATATATATATAATAATATATATTATATATAGTATATATATATATATATATCGAATTAAAGATAAGTTTTACACCGTCTTTAAATTTAGTTCGTGTTCAAATTTTAAAATAAATTAACTTTCGGATATAATTTAAAATAATAATATATATATATATATAATATATATAATATATATATATTATATTATATATATATATATATATATATATATATATATATATTATATATATTAAATGAATTTTCTCATGATTTAATTTACCATCAATATTTCAATTATAACCTATATCTATAAACTATTCTATTTTACCCTACGCTTCGATCAATTCACGAAACGAAATAACGTTACTTTTTACTTCTCGGGAAATGAAAAAATAAATTGTTCTTTCCTTAAGAGAGTTTTTTTTCGAGGAAAACCAAAAATATAAATACGAAATCTAGGACTTCGCATGGGCACTTACGTAACGAAGTAATGGATCGAAACTGCGGTCGCCTATCGCGATCCATCGATCGGTTTCCAAAGCGTCCTAGGATATCGAAAAATTAAAAGCAGCTGTGGGGTGCTTAGACGCTCCTCGTTACTTTGCGGGGGTGTCGTTCCTTCTGAGGAACACTTTGAGAATTAACATAAAAACGTCTTATAAATCCCGCATCACGCTCCGTTCGTGCCACGAAATAACGTTACCTTTTATTTCTTTGGAAATTGAGAAAAATAAATTTTTCGTTCCTTAAGGTAGTTTTTCGAGGGAAACCAAAAAAAAATTAAGGTATCTAGGACTTTGCGTAGCCCCATAAGGTTAAGCCTGTTGTTAGTCTTAATAATTAATTATCATCATACGAAACGATAGTCTCACGTTTTTTAAATTTTATTTTCGTTTTTCAGAAAATAATTTACTTCTGTTACCTCTAAAAATTATTTATCATGGAAAATTGGTTTTAAGCGAGCCTAATTTATAAGAAAAATTGTATAATAGTCATTAAAGAATTGGTACTCGGATATTCATGTATTGTTCATATAATAATTTTTTTCTTCGTGGTTAATTTTTCTTAAAATTCTAATTAATTAATTATCATCATATATAGCAAAAAATAGCTTAAAGCCTATATCTTTATCCCTGTACTTTTCTTTTTGTCCTCAAACTAGAATAATGACGTTTCGTAAGGACCGAGGACGAAATATCGTTAAGCTTATTTACTTCGTTACGACACGCTTAACCTTACGGGGCTTCGCGAAGTCCTAGACTCCATAATATTTTTTTTTGCTTCATTAGGAAATATATCGATTAGGGTACGAAAATTTTATTTTGCCTAATCTCCCGAGAAGTACAAAGTAACGTTATTTCGTGCCAACCTGACACCCCCTAAAGTAACGCGGGGCGTCTAAGCACCTTACATCCGTTCTTAGTCTCTCGAGATAATTTAACAACGACGTTTTCACTCGTGTCGTGTAAGGTACTAATCGAAAAAATTTTATTACTATTTTTAAATTTTTTTTTAATCACCTCTAGAAAATATTTGCCTAAAGAAGACAGTATTTTATGGGAGAGTAAAAAAAATATATATAATAATAAGATTACCTAAAGCCATTTCGAAAACTGATCGACACATCGAGAAAGGCGACCGCAGGTTTGATCTCTTACTTCGTTAAGACACGCTTAACCTTACGGGGCTTCGCGAAAGATCCTAGTACTATGTTAAATATAAAATGTATTATTTTATTATATAATTTTAATATGGCGTTCATTTAGCGAAATAACTCGCTAAGGAACGAACAAATTTTATTTGCTCAAATCTTCCGAGAAAGTACCCTAAATAGTAACATAAATATTAAAAAAGTGCTCACCGAAACCCCTCGCAGAAAGATTTAACGTAGGGGCAGTTCTAAGCGAGCCTCACAATCCGATTTTAAGTCATCTGAGAATTTATTTAAAACACGACCGTTTCTGAAAGTAAATAGGTGCGTTATGTAAATGGTACCTTTATCCAATATAAAAAAATTAATATATTATAATTGTTTTAATTTTAAGTCACCTACTAGAATAGAGAATGGTTGTTAAAGAAAGCCAGTGTTTTATGATCGAGAGTAAGATTATATAAACAATCATAATAATAATAATAACAGAGGAGCTCTTGAGATTTATTCACGTTAATTTTCAAAGTGTTCTTTTAGAAAGCCCGACACCCCACGGAAAGTGACGAGGGGCGATAAAAGCACTCTCTCAAACTTGGCTTTTAGTTATTACATAATTCCTGAAGCTCGTCAAAAAAATCAATGAATCGTCGGCATTATGCTCAAAAGGACAATCCCAGTTTCGAATCTAATATTACTTCGCTTTAAAAACACGAGATCATAACCTTACTATCCGAATTACTCGAAATCTTAGAATTCGATAACTTTTTTTTTCAGGAGTTTGCCTACCGAAGTAAAAATCTCGCTTAAGGAACTCGACAAATGTTATTTTGTACCCATCTTCTCGAGAAGTCGAAATAATAAGTAGAGTAAACGTATTTAATAAATATCGATGCCCCGATGGAGACTTTAAGGCGAATAACCCTATAGTTTTTTTCACGTTAATTTTCAAAGTGTTCTTTATATTAAACCAGTTTAATTAAATTTTCCAACAACAAATTATATTCCAAACACGTTCGTAATATTATTAACAAAATAATTTAGTATTAACTCACGATAAATAACAAAATTTAAGACAGGAAGATGTGGCGGCCTTAGCTTCTTTTAATAAAATAAGGTATAAAGAAGGAATGAAAAAAAATTTTTAAACAAATTATTAGATAAGAAAGTAATATGGTGTATGAACAGTTAGTTTAAAAATAGTAAAAGTAAGTGAAAGAGCAAGTGTGAATCATTTTGGGTCTGAATATTAATTCGGCAAAGCTTATCGAGATTCGATTCCGTTTGAATTTCTCATTGATGGATGTTCTCGATTGATAAAATCGCAGGGCGAGATCATAATGGTCGCAGCGTAAACCAGATGATTGAAACGAGCGAGGGTTACAGAAAGCTCCTATTAAATTAGTTAGTAATCCGTTTAATTCGAAACTCTTGATTGCGTTTACTTTATGTGTAACGCTCAGTTGTAAGTGAAATAAGAATAATCCGGTTTCACTCTTCGTATTTGTTTCGTAGTCTGTTCGCCTAAAGAAGCCACCGTCGTTGTTGCGTTTAAATAAACTATGATAACCCTTGCAGCGATAAACATCTCTTTTATAGACGTGGAAAGTGTAACGTACAGCTTGATTATTATGATTATAATAATAATTATTTTGTAAAACAGAAATATTTTAATTTAATTAATTTAAAACTAATCCATTGTTATATATTTTATATCAGTTTTGCCCTAGCTGACAATAATTTAAATTCAAAATACATTTAAAAAGCTTGAAAGTTTTTTTGTTGATTAAAGGCATAAATAACATATTAAATAAAACAAATATCACAATTTATTTAAAGTTTGCTTAAGTGTGAGACAAAATTCTAGTGGAAAATACATTTTTATATCTATTTTTTTGAATATAGCGAAACATTTAATATTAGCTAAAATAATATTTCTAATTTATTTAAAATTGTGCTTAGTTGCGCAAAAAGTATTTGCGAAAAACAAAATATTCCTTGTAATATTTAAAAAAATTGAGCAGCTCTAATAGTTTAATAGGAGAATGCTTAGTTGACGGATTATACTCAAAATAAATTTTAAAGAACATCAAAGTTAAATTCTTATTAAGCAAAAACATATTTAAGAAAAAACAAGAGTATTGCAAATTTAAGTAAATTTTGCTTATATATTTTTGAAAAATGGTGTGCATGATTTGAACAATTTGATAATTAAATAAATTGGTTAAAATGCATTGTATTTATTTTTGCCTTCGCATATCAGGACACAGGAAGATCAATATCACAATATTACAAACGATTTTTATTTGGGTAAATCAACGAATTAAATCTGTTGCATCATTTCAAAGTAATAGGACTTGAGTCAAATAATTTTTCGTCCTATTAAGCGAGTCTATTTTTTATAAAGAACCTCAAAAACTAAATCAATTACAGTGACGAATAACGTCTGAGAATAAGTGGCGACCGCAGTATTTCTGATTACTATCTTTACGACATGCTTAATACCCTTACACGGAGTGAACTTCGCGAATAGTTCTAGGAACGCAATAAATATTTTTTTGTGATTTCAATTTCAGGAAAATTAACTACGCTTAAAGGAACGAAACTTTTATTTTGCACTGCATCTTCCGAGAGGTAACAAAATAAATTAATGTAAGTTTTTCGTGCCAACACATGACTACATCCCCGGAAAGTAACGAAGGATAGGTGATTCTAAATCACTTACATCTGCTTTTTAGTCTCTCTCGAGAATTATTTAAAACAATCGAACAGTCCGGGTGAAATGAGTGTCGTGTGGGGTACTTATCGACGAATAATATTATTATTAGCTTTAAATTTTATTTTTAATTTAAGTAACGCCCTAAGAAAATTGTATGTTAATGAAAGACTCTGTTTCTATGGGAGAGTTTAATTTAAAAAAAATAAAATAAGATTACTGAAAGCCGCTTTCGAAAATTGATCAACGGATCGCGATAGTCAACAGCAGTTTCGATCTAATACTTCGTTACGACACGCTTAAACTTACGGGGCTTCACGAAGTCCTAGACTCGGTAAAAATTTTTTTGGTTTAATTAGAAAATAAATCGCTTAGGGAACGAAAATTTTATTTTGCTCAATCTCCCTAAAAGTACAAAGTAACGTTATTTCATGCCAACCAGACACCCCCAGAAAGTAACGAGGGACGTCTAAGCACCTTACATCCGCTTTTAGTCTCTCGAGATTATTTAACAACGACGTTTCCGAGTGAAAAGAGTGTCGTGTAAGGTACTATCGAAAAAATTTTATTACTATTTTTAATTTTTTTAAATTTAGTCACCCCTAGAAAATATTTTATTAAAGAAGACGGTATTTTATGGGAGAGTAAATTAAAAATATAATAATAAGATTATCTAAAGCCATTTCGAAAACTGATCGACGCATCGAGATAGGCAACCGCAGTTTTAATCTATTACTTCGTTTCGACACGCTTAAACTTATGGGGCTACGCGAAGTCCTAAACTCCGCAAAAGTTTTTATTTGGTTTCATTAGAAAATAACTCGCTTAAGGAACGAAAATTTTATTTTGCTCAATCTCCCGAAAAGTACAAAGTAACGTTATTTTGTGCCAACCTGACACCCCCGGAAAGTAACGAGGGACGTCTAAGCACCTTACTTCCGCTTTTTGTCTCTCGAAATTATTTAACATTAACGTTTCCGAGTGAAATGGGTGTCGTGTAAGGTACTTATCGAAAAAAAATTATTATTATTTTTAATTTTTTTTAATTTAGTAACCCTTTGAAAATGGTTTGTTAAAGAAGACGGTGTTTTATGGGAGAGTAAATTAAAAAAATATATATAATAATAATAAGATTATCTGAAGCCGCTTCGAATACTGATCGACGGATCGCGATAGGCGATTGCAGTTTCGATCTATTACTTCGTTACGACACGCTCAAACTTACGGGGCTTCGCGAAATCCTAGATTCCGTAATTATTTTTTTGGTTTCCTTCGAAAAAACTCTCTTAAGGAACGAAAAGCTTATTTTTCCCCATCTCTCGAGAAGTAAAAAGTAACGGTAATTCATGTCCGATGGGAGGGAACCTTTAGGGATTTTTTACGTTAATTTTCAAAATGTTCTTTAGAAGGCCCGACACCCCCGAAAATTAACGATAGGCGTCTAAGCTCACTACAGCCGCCTTTAGTTTTTCCATATCTGAAGCCGCTTCGAAAACTGATCGACGAATCGCGATAGGCGACCGCAGTTTTTATCGATTACTTCGTTACGACACGCAGGACCTTAATGAACTACGCGGACTCCTAAATTCCGTAATTAATTTTTTGTTTTCTCCGAAAAAAACTCGCTTAAGGAACGAAAAATTTATTTTGCTCCATCTCCCGAGAAGTAAAATGTAACGATATTTCGTGCTACGACTGGAGCGTAATTTTAGAAGGCGATAGGCGACCACAGTTTCGATCTATTACTTCTTTACCACGCGCTTAACCTTACTCGGCAACTCGAAGTCCAGACAGATTCCGTATTTTTTTTTTTTGGCTTCCTCGAGAAAAACTCGCTTAGGGAACGAAAAATTTATTTTGCCATAACTCTCGAGAAGTCGAAAGTAACGTTATTTGGTTGCCCGATCGGAGCGTAATGGGGAAGGAACCCTTGAGATTTTTTCACGTGATTTCTCCAAGTGTGCTTAGAAGGCCGTACTCAACTTCCATTTTAAAGTATACCGAGTAGCGTCGTATATAGACACTTCTTACTTGGTAAGATTAAAAATGGCAAGAGGTTGGCTTGTAGTAGGTAGAAAGACGAAAAGTGTCGGAGAGAAAGGATGGGCGAGCAGTCTATCGAAATAAGTAGATGTAAGGAATAGGAGAATTATCGCGAAGAAAGGAGCTGTGGATCCAGATTTTAAGCTTTAAGTTAGAGTGTATGGTTAGTTAGAAGATCTGAATGGTTTTCTGTCCCCTTAACAACAGAGGACACCCAATCAGCGCGTTCAAACAGCATATAGTGTACTACTTATTCTAGGAGAACGTACCGATGACAGAGAATTAACCTGTAAGATTTTTAACTTTTTTTCGGTTTTCCTCCAAGAACATATAAATCTGCTATGATCGAACTAGACTGGAACAGAATTATACATAGTTGTAATGCATCGAACGCGATAGAGAACCAATGAGATAGTACATAACGTTATAATTTCTGTTGCCCGGGAAGGGTATACGGTTTAAGGGAAGTGTGTAGCGCACCTTGATAGGTGATTTGTCTCGACAATCTGGTAGAATAAATGAATTAAAATGTGCAAAAATAGAGTTCTTTATATGAGTATGCAGCTGAGAAGTGTAAGTGTTGACCTACAGCAAAACGAAAATTTAATATTGAGTGTACCAAAGCTGAATCAAAGTTCGTTCATTGATATTTAGAAAAACATTAGCGATAGTCGAAGACAGATATAAGGGGAATACATACGAAAAATGAAAAAGGGACACGTCAGATGAGAATGATGCACTGAAAAGAAGAAAATATTAGATAAGAGAGCAGGAAACGAAAGAAAATATGAAGACGGCACTATCGCCTTAATTTGAATGCGAAAAAAGTGGAGTCTAGAGAGAAAGGGTAAAGTTGAAAAGAGAGATGGCAAATAAAGAGCGAAATTGTTTTTAATAATCATGATGAAGAAGGTGCGTGCAAATAATATATTGAACTTATAGCACATGTGAATCCACGATGGGCACTAGTATAGGGTATCAACTAGTAGTTTGTATAAATAATAAGAAAATAATATAAACTAAGGTTTCTTAAAGTCTGAGTGAAAATATTAGTTCTAAAAGAAACGTGGCAACCACAATGAAATTGACATTAAAATTAACAGTACCTTTTGAGACGAATTACTACTAGGAGTGTTAACGAAGAGATTTCTGTCTTGGAACTACTAAAAGGAATGGGGTTCAAAGCGTGAAAGTGTGCAAAGTCAGGATTTACCTCCGAATGATGAGTATAAATAATGTGCGTGGGAGGCTAAGAATCAGGACAATACATGCAATGAAGCCGGAAACTAGAGATAAAACCCAAATTGTAATTACTGATAAAGAGAGAGAGCAAGGTTACAGAAGCTCCATTATTGGAGGATGAGAAGGGATGAAAGTAAGATACGTTAAGAATTTCGTAAAGCAGCTCTAGGGAATGTGGATTTGAGCTTAGGGTGGGAGCGAGCTGGACCTTTATGTATATGATGTAGAGGAGAATTCGGCAGCGGTGAATCTCCCTGAAGTCAAACACCTATTAGATAGATTCGGTAAGATCTGTGGAATAATGTTCTCTTCGCCTTCAGACCCCAAAGAAGTACCAGCCAAAAGGAAGATGAAAATGAAATGAATTCGTGAACTCGTTGTTGTGCCTTATAATGAACTATAGACACTTCTTTGCAGACGAAAAACTGTACAGGGCGTTATTAAATATCCAGCCGAAAAGAATAACTGAGCGGTAGATTTGAGTTGATGTATGATCGAATAACTCAATCAAAAAGTATTTCGAAAAACAAAATATACAATTTTAAGTTCATGATTATATATTACTTGTTCGGTAAAAAATAAAGACATTTGTTCTAATTTTAACGTGTGGTAAGATTTGGACTGTATACAGACTACTGGGTACATATCTCATTATGTTGAAATCAAAACACTTATGATTACCATTATGTAAGAAAGCATCTGAGGAATTTGTATTAAGATGTCGTTGAAGATGGTCCAGTAAAACAGAAGTCCTAAGAACTGGGGAAGAAAAAGACAACAAATATGCAAACGGAATATAGAAAAAGATTACAGATCTATAGAGCTATAAATGTTAGTTTGTCTTATATTGACCAAAGATACCATGCATTAGTTTAGAGAGAGATTTCTAGATGTCCTTTTGTAATAAGAACACGTGAGTTTTAAGAGTTGCTTGACGTATGTAGAGAGAGACAAAAATACATCTCATTGATGTAATTATAAAGACGATATATTGAGATGGATCAATTTTTCTAAAGTTAGTTCTAGTGTTAGATAAAAAAGTATTGCGAAGAAACATAAACATTCATAGTTAACATCGAGATATGCATAACTAGATTAATTATGAAAATAAAAGGATTAGGATTCGGTGATGTAAACGTGTGAGATCAAATATTTCATGTAGATTAGTCGCTTTGAGTCATTGGCGTATTAATAAAAATTTTCATATGAGAGTAACTTTAAAGAGCTCGTAGTGAATTGTAAATATGTAATGATTTGTGATGAAGGGGACTAAATCAATGATGATTTAAGAGGATGATAAATCACATTAGTATCCTGTGCGACGAATTTAAATGTAAAACATTTTGTCATGCGGCTAGTGACTGGCCAAATTAAATTGCAAATGAGTAAAAAGCGGATAGATTAGTGTTGACTATGAACTGTATAGGTTGTGTTTTAGACTATTTAAGTCTAAGCATACTAAGTATCTTAGAGAAGTTGGTCTAGACTAAATAAACTGTATTCATTAAATAGATTTAAATTATGACAATATGGTGACAAGTGTTGATATGGTAAAGAGAATATGAGTGTATTGAAAAAATCGATAAAATGAGGAATTGAGGACATTAGCCGTGTGAAAAGGAGACTGGATCACACAAATGAATGTAGTATTATAGAAAATATAAAATAAAACAAAGAAAGTGGAAGCTAATTTAAGGATTAATTGGTGGCAGGATATAAGAGCGAAATTAAATGCTGCTACATGTTGAGACATTCATCGTTATGCGAAGAGTAAATAAGGACTTAGTAAGGAGTGAGAGAAAAGTCTGTTATTGTAAGCGGTGGCGCTAGATAAGTCGAGTTTTTTTTATACAAACAAACGAAAGATAAAGAAATAAAATATTCATGTAGCTGCAAACAGCGAGTTCGTAAGTATACGCCGGACGAAACGTGCTTAAACACACGTAGTCTTACTTTCTATTTTACTTGGGGCGAGACATGGGTACGAACCAACAAAGAGGATAGTATTAATATTCAGTCGGCAGCAGATGTATCGTTTTGATAGGACGATGATGTGACAGAAAGCAGCACACATAATACACGACTAATAGAAAAGACTTAAAAAGGGCTATCGGACGAGAGTTGCGTGACTAGGCTAATAATGACTCTTTATATAAATTTTATGATGTAATTGTCATGCCTCATTAAGATAATGAGAGAACTTGGGCGGAAGGAGCGAAAGTAATAATTTTGCTGCACGAATTCGTCAGGAGCGAGATGGAAATGGAAAGATAATACGTTATTGAAAAGTACGTGCATAGTAGTGGAAACAAGCGTGGGAGGACTCATGAAAAGACATGTATCGCCTGTAGCCTCGTTTTGCTCGGAAGAGGAAGAAGAACAGGAGAAGGGGGCGGGTCTAAGCTGACGTATGATAAGCATATTAAGATGGGACGTGTTTGAGCCTCTTCTCGAGATAGTGTCTACACCATTCTTGAAACCAGGGCAATTCGTGTTCAGAGTGATATATGGGTCGTGGCGTAGAATAGGTTCTACTTGTATAACAGTTGTGTATATAAATATTTTTATATTATATTAATTCTAATTTTTTTTCAATAATTTAGCTCATCCCAATTCAAGAATGTCGTTTGTTAAAAAGAAGACGGTTAGTATTTATAACTTGAGGATATTACAAATTATAATAATAAAATAATATAATAATTAAATCATTGAGATTCGAAATTATTTTTCGGATATGTCAACTTAGACCTTTTAAATATGACATATACTCAATATTATATTATATATACAAAAATCTTAAAAATCTAACAAAATAAATAAAAAAATATAATATAATTAATAATAATTACATTTTATATATACTGGTGAAAGAACATGAAAAATTGAAATCTCACTTAAAAATAGTTAGTCGTTCAAAATTGTGCTTCGTCACACTTTTTGCGATTTAGTCGTAGTTTCTAAACTGTGTAACAAGCATAAAAATAAAAAAATTATTAAAACTCATAAAAAAAAAACTAAAATAAATTAACAATTCAGAAATAATCTAACATAACTTCTATAATACGTTTATTTAAATGAAAAAACTAAATTAGCTGGTTTTCTACTTAGAATATGAAGGGGTAAACAAAGCGTTAAAACCTGAATTTAGATTATATTTTATCTGTTAACATAATTTATAAGTATCTTAATATATGCACTTAATTAGATATATATATAACTTAATTAAAGGACTCACTTAAATAATTTTCGTAATATAATAGAAAAAATATTATATATAAGGTTTAGATATTAAATTTTTTTATTGAGTACATATTTTTAGATTTATGGTATACATCATCAATCTTAATCGACTGATTATCAAGATAGTGTTAATTTATAGTATTTTCTTGTCGGCGCTACTATTACTTTTCCGAGATAAAAAAAATAAATAATAAAATACAAAAAAAAATCAAAAATAATTTTTTTTCCAATTTTCGGAAATAAATTAAATAATCTAAAATCTTTATTCCAATTGAATGAGAATATATTTTGTATTTGCACGTTATGATCTTTAGTTATTCATATTTAGCCATCGTAGTTTTCGAGAAAAACAATTAATAAAAAAGATATAGCATAATAATCAAAAAAAAATTTCCTTCATCATTTTTTAATGAAACATAAGTTATTTTACGACTAATTACGTCATACGAATTGTTATATCTATTATAGTATAAGTCTATAGTTTCTTGTAAAGCTATCGTTAAAGTTATTAATCGAGAATAAAAAATTAAAACACCAAAAAAAATAAAAAAACTATTTTTTTATGCCAATTTATTTCGATAACACAAACATTTATTAGCGTTGCAATGTATAACAATCCCATTAATGGCGTTAGCTATATAACGTATGTAACTGGAATCTATTATTGCCTCGTCAATAAATCATAAGTACCACTGGAAGACTCCAAGTAGATATAATTTTAATTGTGCGCTTTTGTTTCGTGACCAATTTATGTTAAGTTTTAAAAAGACTTAATATCGATTTGTTAAAGAAACATTACTATAGGAGTCTGAGTGTAACCATTTCAAAATTAAATGAATGTTTTGCTGAAATGTCATTAACAGATCTGAAAATAAACATTCAATTAAAGTAAAAATACTTCTCGCAATATAATATTAGTTTTTCTGGAAACGAAATTTTTTTTCCGCACTGCATGGAAATATCGAATAGTTTAATGTAAAAACCTAAAGTTAGTCCACTATGTATGCTAGCGCTTCTGAGGTGTCATATATTCCGAGAGCAAAAGTTAAAAAAAGTGAGAAGAACCTCAAAAATTAAAAACATAACGAGAGAAATTCTAAATTTATGCTGAACAAAATATCTAAGATAACGCTACCGATCTACCAGCGTGAAACCATGGATTATAGGAGTCCAACAAGTTTTTTAAGATATGACGCGGTTGTCGGAAATTCTTAAAATGTGATGTCTCGAAAGAGAATAAAAGCCACTAAAAAGTAGAACTTAAAAATAACTGAATTCATAAAGAGATAATAATAATACGGTAGCTGCTTTCTTCTGGAACAAAAATGACTTTTTTTGATCATTCGAAATGTTTGAAAATTAGATTATTTCGTTGTACTATCGTAAGTCTTTCGAGTTAAAAAAAAATATAAGAACCTAAAATCAAAAAAATTGTTTTTTTGCCTTTTCTGAACAAATATGTTACGCTGATTCAAGAGCAGCTAATGTTCATAACACAAGTCGCACCGATCGGTATGGATATTTTGTGCTGTGATGTCTTCCAACTGAGTCGTGTCCCGAGAAATAATATTACAAAAATCATGAGAGAAGAACCTACTAAAACGTAATATCTGATACTAGATAAAAGATTTTCGTCTCAGTTCTTAACATGATATATGTATTCTGCTGATTTTCCTAACGAGACCTTATATGCCCCCACACTAGTCCTTCTTCTTGCTAACATCCCTATACGATAGTCTGTCTGAAAGAAGAAATAATATTATACACTATATATAATAACTCAAAAAATCAATTCAAATAATCTCTTCTCTAAATATAGAGGCCAAGATTTCCGAATCCATGAATAAATATAGACGATGCTTCTTGATCCTCATGCGAATGATATTTTTTAGTAATTGAACTATATGTGAGACTTTTTATTAGATAGTTTTTCGATAGAAATATCAGTTATTTTATTTCTCACTTTGCCACCCATGTCGAATTGATTTTCATTATCTATAAGTTAATTATTATAGTATTATTATTATTATGTGATTATTATTATTATTATTATTACATAATTCTCTTAAAACATGATTATTTAATGATTCTTATATTAGTTACTTATTTTATATATTAAAAAATTTAATAAAAATTATTAATTAATTATTTATAAAAAGAATTTTCTTTTATCATTAAATCTAATTTAATTATTATATTACTATATTATAATATTATTATAATTAATTGACTCTTATATATAATTAATTATATGTATTATTATAATATATTTAATATATATATATTGATTATTATTTATATTTAATATTATATTATTTACTATTTAGATTATTTAATATTCATTTATTATTATAAATATATAACTTTGTATTATTTAAAAATTAAGTGTCATATTTAGTGTCAAATTATTATCATTTACCTGATCTCTACTTTTAGTTCTCTATTTCATAAAAATTATATCTAGATTCAAATTTATTATTATTTATCGGACACGTTCTACAATGTAATCCGAGTTATTAGGATTATTTGCAATTAAGAAGGTTACTTCAATGTAAACTTGGTGATATCGGTATCGCCAAATGATAAATCATTTTAGTTGATATATTCGATTGATAATTAGGTAATTACGCTAAGCACATAAATTATTCTATTTATGATAAATCTGATATGTCACAAATTTACTGTAATGTATATATAGATTGAACACTACTTTACTGTATTCTGAAAAAGTTTTAACATAACTAGATTCACCTTTATGAGATGAATCTATTATTCCTGATACTCTTATTATCCTTCTTTGAGGTTTTGTACTATTGATTTATACTTATTCATCTTAGATTCACGTTGATGGTTTGCCCACATGGGATGAGCCCTCAGTAAAGGGTATTAATTTTGAGTTACTTAAAATGAGGCAATCTATATAATTAATAATAATTTCCGGATTATTTTAATTAGTTTCTATTTATATTAATGCATTAATCTATTTATTCTACATTACTCGATTATTTTGTAACGTTTGTCCATATCTTATCTATCAGTATCTGATGCCCAAACTCATGAGATATTTTTGAGTGAGTATCCATTATACTCCTCCATCTCATATATGAGTCACTTCATGTCAATTACAGTTATGAATATGACAAGACTAGAAATCATTATTTATATATCGGGTCAAAATATTTTCCTTGTTTTGGAGTAATAGTTTGGAGCGCATTAATATGTGCAATCATCGTACTGCACATCGCGAAGGTTACGACATAGTCTTATCAAATCAAAATTTTTTATATAAAGATTATTATGATTTACAATTAATACGTTATACCGTAAGGGGTTTTAAATGGTCCGGCTGTTGGGAGAGCGATTTAATCGAATTAAGAATATTTGAGAGATTATAAAGAGGTGGCGTATGAAGAGACATCAGGCTAGCTTGACAGCAACAGTGTTATTATTTGTTAGCTCTCATGATATTTAGGCAGAAGGATTTCTCACAGCCTCAAACAGTGGGTGGAAGAGAGTATCTCTTGGTTAAGACAGAAGGGGCTTGTTGGGTTCCTAAGGATATTGGTTTTAAAAAATGTCGATAGATGGAATGATGTTAGATTTTGAGAAAATATAATAGGATTACCCATTCGATTTATCATGATCGATAAATAAAGATAAGATTACCCTAAATCGATATACACTATATCAAGATTACATTTTTAAACAAGCAGAAGATTTTTATGAAAATTAAAATTCTTTATTTGTCAAATATTTTTAATCTCTCAAGGTTTCGATGGATCAAATGAAAGAAAATACAATAAATTAAAACAGTGTAAAAATTGCAGATAATATGCTGTCGTCGTCAGCTACACTGCCGCAAACCTTTAAGAAATACAGTTCAGTTTATCGAAAATAGAAGAGAAAAATCTGTGAGACTTTACGTACAACTCTCTCTCAGACGATACTTATGGGTGAATAATTGCTACGTGTTGGAGAGTCATTGCTGAAATGTGAAATAAACAGATATTACATCTCGCAGGTTGTAAAGAGAATAACGCGTCTGGTCAATCATTCACGAAAAAAAAATCGTAGGCGGGGCTGTCGAAACATACGTTTAGCGACATACGGTTAAAAACTAATACGCCTGGTGTTCTACTGATATAAGACAGAGAGTGTGTTAAGTAAAGTAGCATCAGAACGGTATTTCGGAGATTGTTATAAATATCTGCGGTGTGGTAGCTATTCTTGAATGGACTGACTAAAGTCTAAAGTCCGAGGAAGTACTCGAAATCGATCTAATGAATTTAGTATCCAGTCTGCGTTATCTACCCGTAAGGGGGAAGGACAGGGAGCGACTCTAAAAATAAAAAAAACAAAAATTTATAAAATAATCGAGTAGAAAGAAAAGAGAGAAACTTGAAATGAGGAGTATCATGATATTGAGTGCACAGAAATCGTTGTACCGAAAAGCATATATGCTGCAATAGCCTGGAGTTCGATACCGAGATGTCTATTATCGGAGATGTCATTTCACGTGTCAACTATCCGTAGTTTTCGATGAAAAACAAATACAAGGAAGTCCTAAGAGACACTATAACCAGAGAAAAAATATATATATTTAATAAGAGACTCTATGTACGCGAAAACAAAAGAAGTAGGAACGCACATAGGAAAATATCGCTAAAGGAACGAGATGGTGAGGAGACAACTGGGAGTGAAAAGGAGATACGGATTAGTAATTTCGGAGAAAAGAAGAAGAGAATGAAAAGTAATCCAGTAATAAATATTTGAAGGTATTAAAGGAATGTTCTTTTTCCACTAGTTTTAAAGCTTTCAAGCATTATCACGGAATGGTTATTGTCTGAGTTTTCAACGTTGAGTATCTAATCGTAGCTTTTTCGAGTAAAATAATCAAAAGACAAAAAATAAAAGTTGATTGAGACATATAAAATAAAGGAATTAAGGAAATTAAGAGATATCACAGAAAATAAATTCACTTAAAGAACTCCCAAAGCAAATAAGATAATAATTAAAAAATTAAAAATGTAAATACTTCAGAATAATAAATTAATGAGTAAAATAATAAGAATAAACGAGATATCTTTCTTATAACAAATATTTCAATATAAGTAAATATAATTAAATTAACCCGACAAATATGTTTCTTGGTAGGTAATTTTGAATGTGAATTCATTTAAAGCTAAAAGCATGATTCAAAACAGGAGCGAATGACTTGAGTGTGAGTGGATGAACAATAATATTGACGACATACCATAGTGGGGGATCTGTCACAGTGTTGAGAAGACCAATAGTGGTAATGTTTAACCTTGAGAGATTTAAAAATAATTATAATTTTTTGGGCCTTAATCGTTATTTACTGAACAAAAAATATGTAATACACGACTCCACGAATGTTATATAATTGGCAATGTTTCTTGTAAGTACTCCACTAACGTAATCAAGAGTTTTAAAGATGAGATAAAAAAATCATAAAAAACAATAAATCAACACTCCACAAAACACAATATCTCTCGCACCTGTTTTCTGAATGCAACATATAATTGGTACGTCACTGCATGATTCCAACCGTATAAATGTTTTATTGAATCTAGTTTGATTTCTTCGTAGCTATCGTAAATTGAATGTTTTCGAAAATAAAATAAAAATAGCCTGAATTTAAAGTCAAAATTATCAATTAAATATAATCCTTACATTTGGACCTATTTTTTAGAGACACAATCTATCTTTCACGACATGATTTCGCAAAAAGCGAATGTATCATTATAAGTCAAGCACATCCTTTAACTCTATGATACCGTCTAGTCTCTTCTGTACGAAAAAATCCAAAAAGAAAAAATGGCTTATTCATATTGTATTATTCTATTTGACTCTTAATTATGAATAATTTAGTACTCCCTTTTGAGAATAATACCCAGAGACGTTTTTCTATGACATTAAAAATTGAGTAATTACTATGGAGGCGTTATATCAATCGCAAGGATAACCCAAATCTTTTCTCTTAAAAAAATCACTAAAAAATAAAAAAAAAAGTAAATCAAATAACCATGGCACAATTACTCGCCTTACGTCTCTTCTCGTTGTTGATGATCTTGTATTTTCTCCAATATGAGACTCCTTATATGGAAATATATTTTGATAGAAAATTTACAATAGATCTAAAAAAATAAGAACTACAATGTATTGCACTATATTCAGAATGTGTAATCAAATTGTATATACTTGAGGATACAACAACATTACTCATATTAAAATTCTTAAGATTCTCATTAAAGAATAAAGCATGAATAAATAATTCAATATTATTTGAGTTTTGACCGCATACGCAAAAATTCTCAAACAATTACAGTCTTAAAAGTAGATATTATCATAACATATTGAAACTAAGAAAATAAATGTAACAGCGACCAACTGACACACTAACAGATAGGATAACACAAACTTATTAACTAATAGTTGCCTCTGACACTATATACATCAGTAGCCGTAACTAATTACATAATAACAAGTATACGTTTTTCCAATCGTGGACCGCTAAACCTGAAAGACGTACCTACCGTATGAGGTGTTTTTCTCATGAGACATTTCTTTATCCTCGTTATACTAGTATATTCCTATGCTTAAGTTAAATAGTGTAGATATAAATTAGAACAATTATTAGCAACTACGCTCACAACGAGACAATTAAACCATGCTCTCTATCTCAACAGCATACATCAACAGCAACACTAACACACACAACCAACCAACAAAGCACAAGATCATACACCATCTCTGAATGCACATCACTAACACACGGACTATCACTCGGAAATATAAGTCCTATCAATATAAGCAAACAACAATAATCCTATTATTTTCATCCTAACGTGTAAAAATTATTACCAGATGATACGGTTTATTTATTTCTTTTGTTTGATACATGCTCGAAGATAAAATTACGCTTAAGCCGGAATCGAAAAAATTAATTCAAAGTTCTGTGAAAGCACTCACGCATACTCCGAGAAGCAAGAAGGCACAGATTAAAATTCATGATAGCCTATAGAAAAAGATAAAAAAATAAAATAGAAAGGATATAAAAAATATATTAATAACACAAGGAAAATGTGTAAGCACCTATTTATAGTTAGAAACAGGTAAAAAATACCGACAAAAAAAAAAAAAAAAAATTCAACAAGTTAAAACACATTAAAGAGAAAAGTAAACAGAGTTAAAGGTTGATTTATAGTCAACAAAAATTAATCAAAAACAAATAACATTTAATAGCATACAAAAGAAGATTGTTAATATTTTACAGCCTAAATTATAAACACTATCTCTAGAATGTTATAAACTTATAAATAAGATAGACCACTGAATACAAAAAAGCTACTCGTCCACTGAAATTACAATAACGAGGGAGATAAATTTGTATAGAGAAAACGCTCTTAGACAAGCTGCTTTTTTTAAAAAATTAAAAAAATTAAAAAAATGTGAAATAAAAAGAAAAGAAAGAACTATAAGCGACTATAAAAGAGGTAGAGGGTCATTTACCCGATAAAATAAAAATATGCCATAAAAAATATAATATACTAACGACAAAAAAAAAAACTACAAAAATAAAAGTTAAGAATACATATCATATTGTTATTCAATAAATAAAATAAAACTATTTATAAAAACGAAAAAAATTGTAATAGAAACGGATCGACGAAATAATAGAACGACCGCAATTATCGAACAGGAGCATAAACTCACTAAACGACACACGAGAAAAATCATTACGAATACAAAAACATTAAAGTTAGATTAATCTATAAAAATTTTATTTTTATAGACTGCTTTGTTTGTCTAAAGTCTTAAAAATTACTGAATTTTTGTAAAGAACATGAAATAAAAATTTATTTATAATGCACCAAGCGAATCGAGATAGTCGAAAAAGAGTACAGCGTTTAATTTAATATAGAGAACACTGTTAGCCTAAAAAAACAAAACGTATAGGTTAAAAAGCTAGACTAATAGGTGGGGGAACGTGAACCTTTAGATTATCAATCTCATTATTAATATAATACGAAAAGTGTTTCTTTATAGGAAGGCCGACTAACGTCTACGACAGCTGGAAAGTATACATAGCATAGGGAGATATAAACAACTCATCAAGATCGAGCTACTTCTTGAAGTTAAATATGAATTATACACGAAGAAGGTAGCCTGCTCTTCGAAAATACAAAAATCGTATCGTAGAATCAGCAGAAGGCGGAGCTTGCAATCTTTTTCGAGTACTTATACTAGATGCCAATGCACGTATTAAGAAAATCAGCTTATACCATCAATATAATTCAGATGGCTACTGAGAAAATATCACTATGATTCGCTAGGGAAACCAGTAGTTTGTTTTTTTAGGGTTTCCTCGGGAAAAACTCGCTTTAGTGGATGAACGGTACAAATTTATTTTGTCAGCAATAGCTATCACATGCAAGCAGAAGCTCACACATCAAAACATGACACACACATATATATCACTCAGTGCCACCACACATAACCGCACACTATAATATACCTTTGCCGAGAAATTATATTGGTAATGATTTTTTCAACTGATCCTCAAGTTATTGTATTGTCTTTATAAAACGAACACATGTATCTTAATTAAAGTTTAATTAATTTGTTTTTCCACAATTATATTCCAAACATCGTTCTCTTTGAATTAAACCATCTACTAACAACCAAACACATAAAACCATCATATAGATTACCATCTATCAAACTCACAGCACGCTAAATAACAAAAACACAAATATAAAACGAAGATATGGCGGCCTTATTTTCTTTTATATAAAAAAGGTATAAAGAGGAAATAATTTTAACAATTTTTTAAACAATTTTATATTCTCATGTGTAACAAATATTGATGTTTTATTGCACACAAACGATGAGTGGTAAGAGAAAACACGCCCACGATTTACCCGTTGCACACACGAATAACGGGACCAAGCGTCATTTCGAAACATAAACGTGTAAATCAAATAGGTTCATTTTTCAAATGTCACGTATTCTGTATCCTACACAAAGGAGTGTTCTAACAATAGAAGCTGTCAGTTAGTATTGTTACGGAGTCTGGCGAATGTGAGTCAGATCCTCCTTCCCGCGAAGTGATGTCGTGTTATGGCTAACGAACAGTGATGAGACTGTATCCGGAATAGTTGAAAGTTTTCTTGAAGAACCCCTGCAAGATCGTATCAATTCCCTTTATTGACACAAGTACAACGCTCTTACTTCGAAAGAAATGTGTGTGACGACTCCTCAAGTGCAAACCCCCTCGGTAATATCGATGGAGTCTTAGTGAGGTCCGCGCTTGAATAGCCTCTTTGAGTAAGACGAACCCAAAATAAATGCTTTCCTTGTTTCTCCTCGCGGTCGTCAAGAGGAGTTTTAATCACTCCAGCTAGGGATTTCACCCGCAAATCCTTTCGCGTCTACTGTATTCGATGTATCAAGGCTGGGCTTGCGACCCCCTCTGGGCACGTAGAAATTTCTTGCAGTTTACCGTTACGTCGGAAACATGAGGACTTTGAGCTGTGATGTTTCGTTTTTCCACCGTTTTATTGATTTTGTAGCTTCTCGGTCTGACGAATCGGAAAATACATGTCTTGATAAAATCTTTATCCGTCTCTATATGAGAGTTTTTTTTTGAAGTATACAGGTTTTGAGGTGCGAAACTCGAATCCATTCAGTCATATCTAGTAGGAATATATAATCTCACTTAATTATTTCGTCTAAAACCTGCCTCGGTTTAGGATAAACATTATTTAAGGATGAACACTCTCTTTGATGACGTTTCTCGAAGGAAACTTTGTCGTTTAGGGTGTTTTAAGTAGGCTATTATTTAGAGATTTATTCCATAAAAGTTAAGAAAGAAATTTATTTATCTTTCATCTACTCCTCCTTGATTTAATGTTGCTTAGACTTGAAGGCAGGAGCAATGACTTTTGAAGGTCGCTTAGGTAACCGAACGTAGCTGGTTTTTCACATGTCCTCAATGAGTTGATGAATTTATAGTCCGAGCGCTGGAAGAATTCTGAATGGTTCGCAGCGCGGCTAATGACCCAACTGATTCGACAAGTGTTAGGCGACTCGCGGTTACAGAATGCCTCCTATTATCCTTAGTTAAGTATGACCGTAGAGCTCGTCTTTGCTAATTTAGTCGGAACTTCTTTGAGTGCTGTTTTATTATCCATTTGGTAAACGCTCGTTGTATATAAAATGAAAAAATATTGCCGTTTTTACCAATTATCCGTATGTGGCTCGTATGTTCTGTTCCTCCCAGACTAGAAAGAGGTCCTCGTTGTGCGATTAATAAATTAACTATGACTATGACCCTGAGGCGTAAGAACCTCAATGATTTTTAATAGATCGAGTCAACAGAATGTTTTAAAACGGAATAATCGTTGTGTTAAATTTAATAGTGATTTGATTAAATTAGTTATGAATTACACGCGTATTAGGAACATCAAGAATAAAGTATTTCACGATAGTATTACAAAAGAAATAATTTCCAAATTTTAGACTTAATTAAAGACAGTATAGATTTCCGATAAGATTGTATCTATTGAGTTAATTAGATTTTGCTAGCTGGACGATATTATTTTTTAGAGTATGTCTACATAATAGCTGTTATTGAATAAAGACTCTTGAAATTTTGTGTCGGTAGTTGTCTTAAAAGGTCGATAAACCTATATTTAGGAACAAAAGACTAAATATCATAATGTTATTTATTAGATAAATTTGCTTGGATGGACAATATGCTTATAGAAAAATATTCTGTTCTTTAGCAACTATTATTGTGCCTGATTGATAATGTAGGTTCAAGTCGAACCAGTAAATTCAGTATTTTTAGCCAATATATATTTTTATGTTTTCAGTCAAAATTTGATGAGTACTATGTTGTATGGCTTTTATAAGTTAGGCAAATAAAGTGTCTGAAAGCGAAAAAACGAAAATTATTGCCATTTTTTAGTTAATTTAAATAAACGCATTGGTATAGCTGCTTAGTTGACATATTAATTTCATTTAAGACTAAATTTTTATTAGTTTTGATTCAAATTATTCTGTAAACAGAAAATCGAAATCACTATGGATAATAAAAGTAGCTAAATATATGCATAGTTTATTGTAGTCATTACTTGGCAGAGTTGACAATAATTGAAAATTACGCTAAATAGTGTTTGATGTAGTGTGTTGTCAGAATCTTTATCTGTTGTTTTACTATGTTAATGTGGCAAGATACATATTAGTTATATTTGTTCAAGGCGTATTTTATAAATTCATATAATTTATTTTAAATATTAATTGCAAGATGTTGAGTAATTGAAATAAAAATTAGGTTCAAGTAACTTGAACTAGTAGTAGGAGTTATTGGGCTAAATATTAATGACAAAAATAATAATTGTTTATTCTGTTCTACAATATGTACAAAAAGTTTAGATTTATTCATATTTTGTCTAAGAGATTCACACTGAATATTTGCAAATTGTCATGCACAGGTTTCCGAAAGATGTAGGCACTAGCAAATAATAATTTCTCTCGTTCCCCCAAAGGTTTTTTTTTTTATTAATAGAAAAAACAAAATAGAAATATATCAAGTGATACGCGTAGCCCAATTGGAGATAAGTCGAACCACAAGTTTTTACTGTTTTTTACTAGAAATTCTCATTGTTCGTTCTTATCTTTATCACGCACTAAGACCTTAACGTTATGGCGGTTCTGCATGAACCCTTTAGACTCCATCCTAATTATTTTAGTTTTTTTTCATAATAAACTTTTTCATGCTATACGAAGCTGAAATATTGATGATATTTATGACTACACCTAACCTAACCTATACCTAACTAACCCAATATCAATTTTGGCAAGATCTGATACAACCTCGTAGTAAACCTTTTAGGACTGCATATTTGCCTTTTAAGGTATTTCGTCGACGTAATCACGTTCAGGCTTTGTGTTTATATTTTTAAATTGTTTTAAGTTTTCATTCTTTATATGTTTATTTTTAATATTATCTTTTCTTGTTAATTTCTTTTATCTTTTTTTATCTGTTTATATTCGTTACTACCTCTTCGAATGTGTTCATCTAAATTTTTATGGGTAGCTTGTTTAAATTAGTTTGTTATGTTTTTTTTTTTATTCTTTTTTTTAAATTTAATAGTATCTTTAATTTTGCTACCGATCTTGTTTCACCCATTACGACTTTGATTTCGAAAGGCCAGCTCTTGTGTTTAAGTTTTTTTTTTATCTTAATTTTTTAATTTTTGTAATTTTTTCGACTATTCTGATATAATATATAATATTAATATATTCACGTGATAGAAGTCAATGACTGTTTATAGGGCTCGGTATCCAATTAAATGTGCTTTCAAATTACTTCATATATTATATTTTAGTCTCGTGGTAGCTATCGGTCAAGTGATGCCTGGTAGTTGATATTGACGGTCAATAAGTTGGACGCCGGGGTTGAGGGGTACTGTGGTGTGGGTAGAGTCGTGTGATTGCCGCCGAGGTCTAAGTGCAAATTCCGAACAATACTAATTTCCGACTCAATAAAATTTGTTGTGATCTGCAAGTCTGTGTTGGGGTGTGCGCTGTGAGATTGTTTAGTATTATTCTTCAAAGTCACTTAAAACCTCTCGATATTACTTCTGATTAGCGATCGGAATTCGCATATAGATGCGGCGGATTGCTCAGTTATCGATGTAAAGAATATTTGACCTTGAAAAAAAAGTGTGACACAGTTACGTTTTGGAAGTCAAGAAGGATTAAGCTGTACTTACTAAACCTTTATTCACAGAAAGCGAAGGTTGCGAAAAAGTGGTGTCAAAAGTATGAATTCCTGAGATTCTCGTTATTAATTATGCTTTTATTTGGTTTTCCCATTTGAAAAAACTCCTCTTGAAGGGACGAAAAGCTCGATTGTCTCAACATATAGTCTCATGAGCGAACTCTAGGAATAAGCTAAAAGGCTTTGTACCGCTGGAAATCTCGCGTTACCAGATAGAGAGGCAGTATTTCGCTTAGTTCAGATGATCTGCTAATAATCTTTTAATGTGAAAACTTTGTATTACGTTAGAGTAATAAGTTCCAAGTAGGAATAGAGCGTAACAGGTATAGATCAATACCAGCGCATGTGTGGATAAATTTTCTGTTAAATGGTACTCATATGTAAAAATATCAGTGATATGAGCAACAAAATTTTGTACTTTCCTGGTTCAACATTATGTCTATGAGCGAACTCTACTAATGAGAAAATTTTGTTACGTTAGCATATATTTGTCCTTGTGTGTGTGTGTGTGGGTCGCTGTGTGTGTGTGGTGTGTGTGTGTGTGTCGTGTGTGTGTGTGTTCTATGTGTGCGTGTGGTGTGTATGTGTGTGTGTGTGTATGTTGGGTATGTATTTTGCTGTGTGTATATGTGTGTGTGCTATGTGTGAGTGTGTCATTTATTCTTCAGATCATTAACTACACTGTTCCATAACTGATTTGTTCTAACATGTACCAATATTCGTGCAAACCTTTAGTGGCGATATTTTGCATACTACGTTTGAAGATAACATTAATCCTTGTCTAATAATCAGATATGTTCGTAAAGACAGGAACCCTTGTTACTAATCACTTCAAATCTTCATTCTGCTATTATAATAATATCAGTATCATAGGCAGATTAAAGACTCAATCTGACATTGTATTCTCGCCTATGTTAAGCATATACTATTCATAGCAATCTGAAGCAGTTATCGAAAACTTGATCGAGGTCGTATATCGGCCGATAGAGGTCGACCTTCGCTATTTGTATAAGTCTTTTTATATTCTTGAACTACTTCTTATACTTATACTTGTGTTATAATTTAGAAATTTATGACCTATAAATTTGAGAATCTTGTTTATATTCTGTTTGACTTACTTACACTTGAAACTTGAAAAAACAAATTACGTTATTATAATTTTATTGTTTTATCTTTTATTGTTCATGAAATAAATAAACTCGCTTCAGGACGATATATATTATTTTCTTGACTTCCATCTTCCTTGGAGAATTCATTTATATATATGTTAACTTATTTTATTTTTATTTTTTTTTCGTTAAATGCTAACGTTTTCTACCTGGACGTCACTAGTTTATTTTTTAGCTATATGTGTATACGCATGAATACTTTTTGCATTTATAGACCTTATACTTCACTATGTGGTTTAAAAAGTTTAAAGCTTTTATGTTTTAATTTTAAAATGTTGTCGGTTCTAATCATTTTGTTTTCTATTTCTTTTTTTCTATACTCTTGCCTTTTATCAGTTTTATTCATCTCGTATATTTTGCGTATTAATGGTTCTTCTTCTTATTTAATTAAACGGTCTTATACGTGTGTGTACGTCTGTGATGTAGGTTTGCAAGCATGTAAACTTTACATTAAATTTTTTTAAAATGTCTTGGTTATCATACTTTTTCTTGTTTATTATTTTGGTTCTTTTTGCTTTAATTTTTTTTTTTTTTCGTTTAATTATCTCTTATTTTCTTATCTTTTGAGAAATTTTTGTTTAACTTGTTTTTTTAATAATTCTTATTATACTAAAAATAGCTTGAGCGAAGTTTCATTTAATTTTTTTTATTTTATTTTTATTTTTTTTCTCCTTTTTTTTTTTGTATTTTTTTATTTTTATTATTTCTTTAAAACTTTTTGTGTTTCGTAAAATAAAACACTTCTTAACTTTCATGTTATAAACGTAAATATTTTACTGTTTTGTGTGTGTGGTGCTGGTGGTTTGTTGAGAGGATGGGTGGTGTGTTGTGTGTGTGTGTGTGTTGGTGGTGTCGTGTGTGTGTGTGTGTGTGTGTGTGGCGGTGGCGTTCGTGCTGGTAGGTGTATGTCATTATACTTAGTTGAATTATGTTAAGAACTGCTTTTGAAAAAAAAAGTGGACTGGTTACGTTTTGGATGTAAGTTAGTTCTGTACTAGTTTGTTAAGTGAGGACTTGTTAATTGTTGATGCTCTATTCATTGTTTAGGTGTGTAAGGTTGTCGACGTGTAACATTATTTTTCCTTAGTTCACATATGTTAAGTAATCCTTTGATTAACTGGTGAAAAACTTTGTTACGTCCAACATATTGGATGGATCCTTCTGTATAAAGAACTTGGACGTTTAATGTTTTTATCCAAAAAGATACTGATGCGAGATGTGACATTAATCAATAAGATTAAATAGGATCAAATAGATCAAGATGAACAGGGGTGGAAGGGATGGTGGTTTTGATTATACTGATTTACTGGATTTAGGGTTGTAAACGTCCATATTTTTAGTAAAAAAATTTGACTTAAT
>JABUQX010017246.1:15000-57500 GCA_015478945.1 Trachelipus rathkii | reverse complement strand
TTCCTCCCTTAAGGATAACTCTTGCTACTTGCCAGTCTACACAGTCTCATTCTTTCTCTGTCTTCTGACCCCTGATTTAACCACTCTGCTCAATCTTTTATGTACACTAAGAATGGTAGAGTCTGGAACACACTTTTATTTTCCCTCACTTTCTATTACTTGAACGCTTTTAAACGCCATCTGTCGGTTCATGGCCGCCCTTGATTATTCGAATTTCTGATTTGAAAGCCCCACCTCTGGTTGATTTCATGTAGGCCTCTGTCTTTTCCCACCAAAGAAGATATATATATATATATATATATATATATATATATATATATATATATATATATATATATATATATATATATATATATATATATATATATATATATATATATATATATATATATATATATATTACCTTACCTGATCACCCCATCATGGGAGAGGCCATAACGCGTCCAGGTACCCCGCCGACGTCACCTGTCTCCTCCAGAGATCCTCCAGGAATGATATGTTTCATGTTGTTCTGTGTTGAGAGTTAGTTAAACAGGAGAGAAAGAAGTGGGATGTGTCCTTCTGGAACCTGGTTACAGTTTTGACAGATGTTTGTTGTGGTTTGGCTAAGGTTGAATCTGTGTTTGTAGTATTGTAAGTTAGGTGGTGGCCAGGGCCGGGTTGACTAACTGGGTCTTGGCAGTGAGTTGAATTCTGGTGCTATTTGTGGTGGATGTTTGTTAAAATGTTGTTTGGTTGGCTGCGTCTTAAATTGTTTTCCGTTAGTGTTGTGTGGATTTTTTTTGGTGTTTGTTGTGTTGTTTGGTGGACGTGGTATGTTCAGAATTTGTTTGTAATATAGAGCTGGTGAAGAAGGAGGTTGTTAGAGTCTGTGGTGGGTGGGGTTAGAGAGTGCAATGTGGCATGGGTGTTGGGGTGTTTGGGTTTTGGAAAAGAATTGTGTGCCTATCATGTCCAGGTGTGTGTCTATGGGTAGAAATTTGATTTCTTCTTGTAGGTGTTGTGGTGTTGTTGATGTGCATCCTGTTCTGATTCTTATAGTTTTGTTTTGTGTTGTTTAGAGTTTCTTTATGTTATTTTTAGTCAGTAGTGGGTACCAAGTTGGAGATGCGTAGTTTAGAGTCGGGCGATTGTATTGTTTGTATAGGGTGGTGGATGTTGGTTTATTGTTTGTGAAGCTTGTGCCAGCGATGGTTCTTAATATGTTCAGTTTCTTAGTTTGCTGATGAAATTATGTTGTCTGTGTGTTTTGCGAAGGTGAGATGCGTGTCAAGTGTTACTCCGAGGATTTTGGGAGTTTTGTTAAATTGTATAGCAATGTTGTTTAGGTAGACTTGGGAGGGGTGTGGCGCCAAGTTGGCGGTAGGTAAATTGTGTATAGACATAGATTTGGAGGAGTCTTAATTTTCTACCATATGGCTCAAGCTCTCTTACCAATCTATCAATAAATTCGCCTGTTTTGTTACTTATATTGAAGATTTGTTTGGTGAGGCGGACATTGTTTTCTGTTAGCCATATTTGAAATTGGTTGATGTGTTGTTGTGTCAGGTTTGTGGTGGTGTTTAGGTTCTGGTGTGTAGTGGCTATGGTGATATCATCTACGTAGGTTGTTATGATTGTGTGATCTGTTTGTGGTTGTGGGAGATTGGCCGTAAATAGGTTGAATAGTGTGGGGGGTAGCATTGCGCTTCGTTGATGCTTACTGTTCTGGATTTTGTATTGTTTGTTTGTATTTGTACTGTTCGTCCTCATAGGAAGCTGGAAATCCATTTCTTTAAATTAGTGGGGATGTTAGATTTTGTTATTTTGTGGATCAAGTTATGTTTGGGTACTGTATCGAATGCTTTGTTGATGTCGATTGCTATGATTATTGTTTTATGAGTTGGTTTTGAGTTTAGGACGTTGATTGTGGGTTGTATAATGCTTATGAGTGCGGTTGTAGTCGAGTGGTTTTGTTTGAAACCGTGTTGGAATTTGTGTTTGATGATGCTTGGAATTATTTTGTTCAGTATGGTTTTTTCTAGTAGTTTGCATAATGTTGATAATAGAGAGATGGAGCGATATGATGAAGGGTCAGAGGGGTCTTTTCCTGGTTTTAGTTTTGGTGTAATGGTAGCTTTTTCCCAGATAGAGGGAATGAAGTTTAGGCTGATGGAACTATTATATATTTGTGCTAATTGAGTTAAAGCTGTCCTTCCTTGGTGTTTGAGGTGTTTGTTTGAGATGTTGTCTGGGCCAGCACCAAAATGATACAACGACCTACAAATCACACATTCCATCACTCTACCAAATCTGTCCTTCTTATTAATACTCCTTTCATCAATCCAAGATTCTCTTTCTTCCATTTGCTCCTGCCTTTCATTTGTAACCCATCCACTTCTCCTCTCACAGTTACTTTTCTTACCCAGATCTTCGTATGCATTCATCAAAGCATCTTTGAATATCTTAAACTCCCATGCACCCTTTCCACTATAAGCCAGAACCATCTATCTCTGATTACTATCCACATTTACCCTAGCAAGTGCACACATTTCATATCATCTCCCAAGTGAACCTTTCCTAAAATTTTACATTTTTTTTCAACTACCTCATACTTGTTCACATATTTTAGAATTGTCTCACCAATTTTTCTCATAATCTAAAAAAATTAAAGTATTCTATCATAAAGGTCTCTCTGTTGCTCTTTACCATACTTTTCATCCAATCCATCCAATATCTTTTTCATCCTTTCCTCTTTTTCTAACTCTTCCAACTCGATATCACATACACCTTCGAAGGCTTTTTCATCCAGATTTACTAGAATCTCTCCTGCTGGGCATTCACATTCGTTTCCATACACATTATACCATAGATTCACTCTTCTTCCATAGCTCTTATTCATTACCACTCACCTCCCCATTAAAAGTCGGACATACCCTTCTTGGTCTCTTCTCTGTGTTCTCCATCCTTTCGCAACCTCCACTCACTCCCGCTTTGTCTTCGCCTCCCATACATACTAAATTGTCCACACTAAATCTCCAGAGCATAGCGCAACTACGCTCTGCTACCACTGATAAATATAGTCTGGCCTAAAGCAACTACACACAAAAGAATACTCACTTATGAATCTGGTTTTGAAGCTTCATCAGAATAACTAATAACAGGTTCAACAAAAAATATCCTTGTGACGTCTTGTTAATGATATTAACTCTTTTTCTTATATTTAAGTATAATGATTATAAGTGTTAAACCCCACAAAGTATGACCCTGTGCTCAGGAAATGTACTAAATGAAAATTAACCAGGCCAAATTTAACAGTAGATCACCGCACGACCACATACACAAGTTACCATTTAAACAAATTAAAGTCACTTTATATTACACTGAAACAATAAAAAACGCAAAAACGCTTTATAAAAAAAGCACACGTCACAACAAAAATAAAACATGAGCGCATGCATATGTGCATGTTAAGTTTTATCATGCGCGCATGCGCGTGAAATCCAAGCAGCTAAATTCATCCAGTCACAACAAGCTGAAAAGAAAGCAAAAGAAACAATCATATATATATATATATATATATATATATATATATATATATATATATATATATATATATATATATATATATATATATATATATATATATATATATATATATATATACTGTATATATATATATAGAGAGAGAAAGATATATATATATATATATATTTATATATATATATATATATATATATATATATATATATATATATATATAGAGAGAGAGAGAGAGAGAGAGAGAGAGAGAGAGAGAGATGTGGCCGCTTTGTGAGCCGTGGTGGGTCCTGTACACTGACTCAAAAAAAATATATATATATATATATATATATATATATATATATATATATCTATACTGCAAATATATATATATATATATATAAAGCTATATATATATGTATATATATAGTGTATATATATATATATAGTTCCTTTCATTTTGTACTTATTATATATTTTATTTCATAAACTTAATTTTATTAAAAGGTAATGAAGAAATAAAGAGTTTTTTAAACAAAAACACGGATATTCTGCCAGGAAAATCCGAAGTGGAAATATTGATTAAACGAAGATAAGAAACGAAGCAATGAAATTTCGAAAACCTAAGGTAAAATATATATATATATATATATATATATATATATATATATATATATATATATATATATATATATATATATATATATATATATATATATATATATATATATATATATATATATATATATATATATATATATATATATATATATATATATATATATATATATATATATTTCTTACCTGGTAACCTCCCGCTCCCCTCGAACGAGAAGAGGGCGATCCTGAGACATTGTGCCACCACATCGGGCCGAACCCATACATACGTCAAAGCGAGCATATCGAAGTTGCGTTTGATGTCCGTTAGGTCGTTAGTCCTAGTAGTTTAGTTGGCGATGACTTGTGTTGTTATTGGTTAGGGAGTGACATCTTTGACAGCAGGTTAGGGAGCATTATAAAATCTAAATTTATATTCCTGTAGGGATTAATGGGGCTTAGAGCGGAGACGAGACAGCATCACTCTGGTTTGACCGTTCAAAGTTTGTTCTGTGGGAGATATTTTTGGTGGACGCTCTTGTAGTATGGTGTTGTTTGAGTATTCGGAGGTCTCTGTTTGTGTTAACTGAGTGTGGATGTATTTGATAATGAGAGTGTCTGATGGCGGAAGGGAAAGAGTGTTGTATATGTTACAATAGTATATAGCTAGTATGTTTTTTATCCTTCCTGGTGGAGGTTGTGGTCTGCTGACAGTTATCTGCTGTTAAACTGGCAACCTATCATATCAAGATGAGACCTTATAGGGGAAGTTTTGTTTCTGGTTGAATGGGTGTGGATGGGAGGCGGCCTGTTATTATTTTGAGAGCTTTGTTTTGAAAGTTCTCTCTTTTTTGGATGTTTGTCTGGGATATTACTGACGCCCATGCGGGTGATGAGTAGTTCAAAATTGGACGAAGGTATTGCCTGTATACAATAATGAGGGATTCTTTGTGTTGGGGGAAATTTGTTCCGCTTATTATTTTCATTGCATTTAGTTTATGTGTGACTCAAGAGGTGATGTTGTTTTTGTAGGGGTATGAAAGTCATGTGTGTATCAAAAGTTAAGCATAGGATGGTGGGTTGTTTATTGAGTGAGAGTCTGTGGTTTGTGAGGAAAACTGTTGGATGGTATTTGATTCTCTTTTGTCAGGTGTGAGCAGTGTGATGTAGAAATTTTGGGTAGAGGCAATCATTTTGTTTGCTGACAGCCACTTTTCCAGCTGTGGTTTATGTATTGATGTAGTTAACAACTGTATTTATAGAGGAACTTTGAGCTATGATTGTCAATTGATCTTCATAAGTATTAATTTTTATTGAGGGGGCTGTGGGTTTTGGAAGATCGTGCATAAAAAAGATTAAAGAGTGTTGGTGATAGAATTTCGGCCTGGGGGACTCCATTATATAACGTATAGTTGCGGAACATGTGACGTCCTTAAATAACTCTCACTGACTCACTGTGCGACCGGAGAGGAAATATGCTAACATTTTCCTGTTATTGATGGTTATTTCTGTGTTTAAGATTTTGTCTGTTAAGAGATGACACGGGATTGTATCAAATGCCTTGTTTGTGTCTATTGCTACTAGGAGAGGGTGATAGGTTTTGGTTAAAGCCCGTGAGGATGTTTTGTATTATTAGATCGGTAAGTATTGTGGAAATGGAATGTTTTTGTTTAATACTATGTTGTGTTTCTGAGAAGGGGGAAGATGTTTGGTGATTCCTACTGTTCAGGACAACCGTGAACTGCCCTCCCAACTCTCTCACCATGGTCCGCCGGACCACTCGTCGTCCATCGCCAACACACACACACACACACACACACAACCCTATCTCATACACACACACACACACACACACACACACACACACACACACACACACACACACACACACACACACACACACACACACACAACACTATCTCATGATGTCCACATTGCTGACATCCATTCCCCACTCGATGAAGTGCTACTGATGTTGATACCTGTTGAACCTCTGAGGTCGATAGCAACTGTCATTGTCCGATGTCTGACCTTCCTTACACAATTTTCTGGAAACGTGCTCTATCAGTTTCCCGTGTGAAACAACACGGCCCTCCTGACGGTCACAATCGGCCATCCAAAAGAGGATCTTCCCGAACCAGGCATCCTTACTCGTTTGCGTATCGGGTTACCGACTTCTTAAAACAGAACCCCATTCGGACTGAGGGTCCACATTCTCTCCAGCTAAAACTTGCTCGCCGCTCAGAACACCCGCGTGGTAACCCTACGACTAGTGGGTCAACATCTACCTCTTCCACGATAGTGTCCCACACACCGCATAGGGCTGAACTGCATCAACCATACTCGAGTGATTCCGAAACTTACTCGAATGCCACCATGGACTCTTCGGACAATTCTTTTTCCATTGCTTGCCCTACAGTTCAGGACAACTGTGAACTGGCCTCCCAACATTTCTACCATGGTCCGCCGGACCATTCGTCGTCCATCGCCAACACACACACAACCCTATCTCATGATGTCCACATTGCTGACATCCATTTCCCACTCGATGGGGTGCTACTGATGTTGATATCTGTTCAACCTCTGAGGTCGATAACAACCGTCCTTGTCCGATGTCTGACCTTCCTTACACAATCTCCCGGAAACGTGCTCTATCAGTTTCCCCTGGGAAACAACACGGCTCTCCTGACGGTCACAATCGCCCATCCGAAAATGAATCTTCCCGAACCAGGCATCCTTACTCATTTGCGTGTCGGGTTACCGACTTCTTAAAACAGAACCCCATTCGGACTGAGGGTCCACATTCTCTCCAGCTAAAACTTGCTCGCCACTCAGAACACCCGCGTGGTGAACCTACGACTGGTGGGTCAACTTCTACCTCTTCCACGATAGTGTCCCACACGCCGCCTAGGACTCGACTGCATCAACCATACTCGAGTGATTCCGAAACTTACTCAGATGCCACCATGGACTCTTCGTACAATTCTTCCATTGCTTGGCCTCGTGTTATTACTGGGGCCCCAATCCATGGGTCTTCCAGAGATATCCGAGGGAAACCTTACGGGGTTGTAGTGGTTCTGCGAGGAGTGGTAGCTCTGTCTCGCTCTGCGGAGAGGGTGGAGGTTGGTTGCTAATGAGGTCGGAAGGGTGAAATCTTCTCCCTTCTCTGGCTCCGTGGTACCTACGCCAGAGTCGCCTGGCCTCACTCTTTTGTGGGTAGATCCTGCGACTTCGACTATAGACACCAAACACCTGTCTTCCAGTTTGTCATAGACACACCTGATGATAACATTCCTCATTGTCTCTCTCTACACACTTCCCCGACCATGGATAATGCCACTACATCGGTACCTACTGAAAGGGCTCAGCCCCCTTCTTCTCAGGCTGCTACATTGTCAGACAGGAGTGTGACCATTGGTAGGAGTGTTGGAGATGTTGAGGATGACTTGGCATGCCTCTTTGGAGAGCAGTCTCCTAAAGTTGACAGGCACCCCTCCGGTCCTAAATAGAGAGGCCCTCGCATTTCCCTATTGCATGATCTTCTTCCCCTTGGGTTTGACGTTCCAGACTGTGGGTCGTTCAGTGGCTCACAGACTCCTCAGTCATTATCTTTCCGGACGATGGCTAAATCTCAGCAGATAGTGACTATTGTCACGGATCCTCCGGAAAATTAATTGTATCTTTTCTTTTATGGCAAGTTTCATTCAATGGAACTGTCATGGATATTTTCCTACCTACGAAGAACTAAAGAGATTAATCGTAGCTCATCAACCGATGGATATAGGTTTGCAAAAACTACAACTTCGCAATCGAGACCTTTTGCAACCCTCCAGATACAAGGAGCCTCTCACCTCCCTGAATTGTGGGGCTAATGACAGGGGTGGGGTAGCGTTTCTGCTTCACGAATCTGTCCCATTCACTCAAATTCCCTTATCAACTCCGTTACATGCCGTGGAAGCTCGAATTCATCTTGAAGCTCCCCTTACACTGTGCTCAGTGTATTCAGCACCTAGCTGTACATATACCAAGGCAGAACTTGTCGATTTGTTCAAGAGTCTTCCTGTGCCCATGCTGGTCCTTGGCGACTTTAATCTCCCCACCCACTGTTGAAAGATTCTGTTACATCCCCCATGGCAGATTGGTTGTTGGAGATTTTACACGATTTCTCATTGGGATGTCTCAACACAAGTCTTCCGACTTTTGAGCTCTCTGATACGGAGACTTCTTCCTGTGTCGACATCTCTTTGTGTTCCATTTCGGTTCTCGGTCTTTTCGAATGGGAAAGGTCGGCTTTCCTTTGTGGGAGTGACCACTACCCGATCGTCATTCCTTCCTTCAGTCCTAATCCATAACAACAATCTTATTCTAGCTGGTGGTATGACAGAGCAGAATGGACTTCCTTTTGTAACAGGGCCCCACTTTAAACAGTGTGATACTAAGTCGCTTACCGATACATAACAACTAGTTACATTCCCGTAAAATAACTCCAGCGATAGCGAGATAGCACTTTGCCACCTCGTTTCAGGACACAATTAATCCTAAATAATACCTTAAGGCATCCCCTCTTTCAGGACGCTATCCTTAAGGCGGCTGTGGACCATATTCCCCATTCATCTGGAAACCTCAAATCAACGACTCGTTGGTGGAACCAAGAATGTGCTCGGTCTACTCGTGAAAAGCGGAGCTTCTACAAGTTGTACAAGCTAACCCCCACTCCTTCCAACTTGATTATTTTTAAAGCTGCAGCTGCTTGCTCGAGATGTATCACCAGACGAACAAGGAGGCAATATTTCCACAACTACGCTTCCACTGTTAATTCCTCTACACTTGTATCTTCGGTCTATAAGGTTGTGCCTAAAATTTCCAGAAAACACAATTCTGACCCCCTCCTATACTCCTTAAATGTCGCCCACAGACCTCTGATGTCATCTCTGCTCCCGGGATGGTTCCTGATGAGCTGGGCTTTCAATTTGCCTCCTGCTCCAGCGAGTCTCGATATTGTAAACCGTTTCGCTTTGACCGCTCACGTGTGCGGACCCCAGACATTTCGGTTTCGCCTGGGGAGGACCCTGATTACAATAAGCTATTTACCAGTAAGCTATTTTAATGAAATAATAAAGAGAAGTAAGTGATATAATTCTTCAATAACCATAGGTGATTCGAATCCCAAATTGACTAGCAATACATTTATGATTTAAATTTATTAATATTAGTAAAACCTGGTGATTGAGGTTAAGCCCCTGACCTGGATACAATAAGCTAAATAACCAGAGAAATAATGAAACAATATTAATAATAGTAATATATAAATTAATATGTTAAGTATATATTATACGGAATTATAAACAGGATAAATATTAACCATAATGAAATTTTGGAATATCTAATAAGATTCACAGACTAGAAAAAAAAGATGAATAAAAGTAAATATGAGTAAAAACAAAAGTACGCTGATATAAGTATCATAGATATGAATATGATATAAATTTTAAGAAGATGATAAGAGAAGCAGTAGATCTAAAACTGATAAACAATGAATAATATAGTTGAGAATATAAACGAGTGATATATATGCATTGATATATATATTATGATGATCATATATTTGAATCTATAAGCGATTGTAATTTATGTATTATGCCTAACAAAAGTATCGTGAATATATCTTATTAGTTAAGTGATCGCTTTTCCGTATAATAAGATCTGAGTATAAATGTAGTAACATGAACTAGCAACCCAATACGAAATAGAATTATATTGCAGATTAATATACATATAGTAAAGTCAATTGATATCCGTAAAAGGTGATGGAAACGTAGATATAAGGATGAAACTTGATATAGTAAGATAAATATGGATTAATATACATTGAATTTTTGGATGATAAAAGAGAAGTTGGAATCATTAGTCCACCTCAGTCTGTTAAAGAATCTGGATGCGAGGGTTTCAGTGAGTGATATTCATTAGATAATACCACTCCTACTGCTATATCTGCGTTGGCGTTATGCATCTGAAAGAATAGTGCGGCATGATAATAGTCTGTCTTTGCCCAATTACCGAAATCTAGTTCAAGTAGAGCCTATACTTTAATAATATGTAAGCAGGATTTCGTATGAACACCTGGTGCGGACTACACTGCAAGCTGTTATGCGTAAGAATGGTGGCTCCGTCCTTTGTAACCACCGCCGTTCGAACGGTTCATAGATTTTACTGACCATCAGCTTGGTTTTCGTATACCTATATCGCAATATCAGCTACAGGGATCCTCTCCTACTAATCTTTCCGTTAGTATTGCACTACATCTGTGGAGGATTTTTGCTTTTAATAAAATGACCCTGCCATTTTCTTTGATCTTGAAAAGGTTATAATGAAGAATTAGCACGTGGAGGATGGTCGGTTTTGCACTCGTAGGGTCTCGGAGGGCAACTCCCCCTTTTCCTTCTGGTACTGACATCGGATCGTTCGTTTCGAGTTCGTTGCGGCCCCACACTGTTGCGACGTTTTGTCATGGAGAGGGGGTGCCGCAAGGCAGTGTGTTAGTGTGTTGCTTTTCGACAATTATCTTCAATGGAGTAGTGTCATACATCGTCCACACACTCGGTCCGCTGCTCCATCCATGTCGACGATCTTACACTTTATGTCACTGGAGCAAGGTTCCTTGTATGGAGCGTCAGCTTCAGCTGGCCATTGACAGGATTTCCACATGCTGTAGTAAGCGTGGTTTCACTTTCTCTACATCAAAAACAAAACTGTCCATGCATTGCAGAAAATATATAACCTTGGGAGCCGAGTTTTGGGGAATCTTTCCCTTCCTTCTTTAACCCTCTATGATTCCCCATCTGTTTGGAGTCTACGGTGTGATTCTTGGGTCTTTTGCTCGACGAGCTCCTTACGTACCTCCCTCACATTAACTATCTAAGAACAAGCTTCCGTCATTAGTTAGATCTTTTACGGCACCTCACCTCTAAGACTTGGGGTGCTGACAGAAAGAGCTTGCTCCATTTTTACATCATGCTGGTACGGGCCAAACTGGACTATGGTTATGCCACTTATGGGCAGACCTTCCAGTCGTATCTCCGTCTTCTTGACCCAATTCAGAACGAGGGCCTGAGGATAACGACAGGAGCATTTAGATCTCCAAGGGTGAACCTGGAGGTGGAGGAGGGAGTGATGCCTTTGTCCCTGAGGAGAGAACAGCTCATGTGCTCCTTGTTCCTCCGTATTCAGGTTCCAATTTCATTGGCCTTGTGCTCCCTAATTGAACACGTCCCCCACAATCCTTACTGGTCGTTCGCTGGGATTGTGAATTCCATATTCAATTTCATCGACCTACCTCAACGAGCTGTCATGTAATATACACTCAATATTTCCTATGCAACACGGGTTTATCCACTCTCCGTTGTCTGCATTGGGATACAATCATTGCCAAAAGCTGATGCACACCCAGAGACGTTGAGGGATCCTTTTCTGTCCCATACGGAGGTTCACACGGACTCGGTGGCTGTCTATACTGTTGGATCCAAAATGAATTTGGCAGTGGGAGCTTCGGCTGTTTTTCCCGATTTCATCGTATCTCACACTCTGCCACCTTACTCGTCCGTATTGTCTGCCTAACTGGTTGCGGAAAAAGATGAAAAAAATTATCAATTTCCTTTATTTTCGCTTTCATAACTCTTTCATCTTCACAATTACCCAACCACACTTCCTCTTGTTCATCACTATTTTCAATTTCTTTGTAATCACAAAAAATCATCCATCCACACTCGCCACTCGCAACATTCCTGATATTATAACAGTTACTCCATTTCTTTACCTGCTGTAATTAGCACTTTCACATCCTTACATTCCCCATTCTCTTTATGGGTACGCCTGTACCTTCTTCCGATCTTTATTTTTGTTTGAATTTCCTGTTGTTCTCTCTGTTCACCCTGATTTTCTTCCTCTTCCTCTTCATCTTCTTCATCATCACTGCTTTCTTGAACTATGTCAAATTCTTCAAACTCATCTTCTCTCTCTACATCCCTTTCTTCACTGTTATCATCCTTTGTTACACTTGTTTTCTCCTCCTTTCTCTCATCATCAATACCATTTTGAGGTACCCCTGCCAGCCTAGTAATGTGCACCGCACCCTTGCTACATCCCTTAGAGTACCTCCATGCTTTACTATAACTGTTTTTCCGTCTCTACCCATCACTTTTGCTGGGCCTCTCCATTGTTTATCAATTTCTCTTTTATAATAAACTTCCTCACCTGCTTCAACCAAGTCAACACTAGTTCTCAAATTTGCGCCTTATTGCTTTCTTTATCTACTTTTCTTTATTCCATCTAGATGTTTCAATAACATTTTCCCTTCTATCCCCAGAACACCCATGCTCATTTCCTCCTCTGTTGTTCCATTAGGCAACTTTACATTTTTTCCAAACACCAATTGATTAGGAGAATAACCATTTTTATCGAACGGACCATTCTTAGCAGCCCCCGTCCAAATCAAACTTACATTTTTACTAACCCCTTCTTATTTCATTTTTATCATAGAATCTTTCAACAGTCTCACCATCTTTTCACATTGCCTATTACTCCACGGACTTTTAGCCGCATTCGTCCATTGAGTCATACTAAACCTTTCACACAACACTTTCATCTCTTCATTCTGAAATTCCAAGCCATGCTAAAAGACCTATCGGGCGCTTCAATATGATAATCCATTTTCTAACACTTTTTTCACTATTTCTTTAGGTTCCATACTTTGAACCCAACAGGCTTGACAATACCTAGTCCAAAAATCAATCATGACTAAAAATTTGTCCTTCTGGTTCACCCAAATCCATTGCAACCGTTTCGTTAAATCTTTGCCAAAGGAATACCCACCACTGGTCTACTGGGAGTTTTCCTATACCTAACTCAAGTATCACATTTGTCACTCACATCATCTATACAACTTATTTCCTTCCACTCATCACTATTAATCTCATCCCTATAGGCATCTCTCACTAGATCTCGTAACCTTTCCTTTCCTGGATGACCAAATTGTGAGAGTAACTTATGAACGACGTTTCTCCTCATGTTCTCATTTATAAAGTTCTCTTTCATACCACCTAGCCACCATACATTTCTCCTTACTCCTCCTCTTAAACGCAGTATCATATGACCTTTCTCATTCACCTTACATCTCACTTTCATATTACCAAATATACTTATGTTTAATTCATCCTCCCTAAGATTTATACTAGCATCCATCTTTTTCAATGATTCACTTCCTAACAAAAAAGGTACTTCTCCTTTCACAACATCTGTTCTCAAAAAAACTTTCTATCTCTTATCCAACACGATATATTCAGCCTCTTTACTGCCTGATAAGGAGTATCCCCAAACATATACGTCACATTTAGCCATATCATAGATTCTTTTACATCTTCTCTTTCACTCTCATTCATACTACCTACCACAAAGCCTAGTCACTTTTCACCTAACATTTTTCTAACATCCTGTATCCACAAGTGCACATATGTCATCGTACTCATCTCCTTTTTCGCTAGCCGTTACACATTCAGTTAAAACAATTTGATTCCCTGGGTCAGAATCTTTATGGACCAAACCTCTTCCTCTACCTAAACCTGTCATTCATTCCGGTCACACAACCAACTTGTTCTAACAACTTCATACCTCTTCCAACACCTACATCATCTCCTCTCCTTTTATACTTTCCTCTCATTGGACACTCTGCTGCAAAATGATATATTAACCAACACACAAGACATTTCATCACATCACCAAATATTTTCTTCTTATTTGCTCTAACACCTCCAACATTTCGTTCTCTTTCATGAAATACATTTTTCCTTTCGTTTGTCAACCAGCCACTTCTTTCCTTTGTCTTTCTGCCCAAACCTTCACACACATTTAGTAAACCTCTTTTAAACGTTTTAAACTTCCAATCATCCTCTCCACAAAATGCCAAAACCATCTGCCTTTGATTCATATCTATATTTGCTCCTCCTAACAGATGAACGCATCTCATATTTTCACCCAAATCAACTCTACCAGTCATCTTACACTTGCTTTAAACTAGCTCATATGTGTTTACATATTCTTTCATGCTCTCATTTCTCCTATCTTGATATGAAAAAAAACTAATATTCTATCTTACCTATCATGATGTTTTTCTTTACCATATCTTTTATCCAGTTTCTCAAACACCTTCTTTACACCATCTTTCTTCCCAACTCATCCAATTCAATATTACAAACCTCATCAAAAACTTTTTATCCCAGACTCATTAAAATCTCACCAACAGGACACCAGGACACTCATAATCTTTACCATTCAACTTATACCACCATTCAACACGTTTCTTCCACACTTCATACTCATTTGCACAATTCCCATCACCTTTGAACACAGGACATAATCTCCTCATTTTCCTGTCCAGTCTCTCCACTGACACTTCACCACCAGTTGCTCCGTCTTCCTTACCCATATCGAAACGAAATACACCAACAAAAACCAAATACGAAACCTACAGAGTGTACTGAACTACGCTCTGCTACCGCTAAGAAAATACTATCTAAGCTAAACACAATAACAATACTAATAATAAATTACCAATAAAACAAATCAACACTCATCTCAAATATTAGCTCCGGAACACCAATAACAAAAGACCCGAAAATCAAATATCGAGTTGGAGCCCACCTAACTTCGATAACCCAAAGAGAGTAAACCCGCCGTGGCCACGTCGCATATCCAAACCCAGAAGCAAGGAAATAAAGAGTTACGACTCCTAAGCAAACCTCAGTTATTAATAAAAAGCCTGAGAGACAAATTTCCCACCAACCTCCAATTTTATCAACCTTTATTTTTAACCCTAGAGAAAAAATAATATATACATGAAATTAAATCAACAAGCAAAAGCAAAACAAAATTAAAACATCACTTATCTTACTTAATTCATATAAACAAGCAAAGCAGGATAAAGAAAGAAGAAAACCCATCATGTCATGCAATGCAGAAAAACCAAGCAAAATAGAACTGAAAAAAAACACATAAAAACCAATCATGTTTGATAAACAAATGCGAAATATTTAAGTTCGGACACAAACGTTTTAAGAACTACAAAAAGTATACAAGTAGAGCGGTATATCTTCGTAAAATATTAGAGTTTCGTTTTACAGCAGATTTGATATCGGCAATGCCATCAGAAATAACCAGATAGATATCGAGGAAGATGTCAGATGAGACAATTATTACTAAAATGGGAAAACAACATAACCATTGTTTTTAACTGAAGAAAGCGTTCTTGGCTTATCGAATAACAAGCTTAAGATATTTACACCATATAATGTATAAATGGAGTGATTTTCAGAAATTTGAAGACGATGGTGATCTTATTGCAACGTTACTGATATGGATAGCACAAAACTATTCATATTTAAACTAAGATTTAAGAGTTTTAATTGAAAAATAAGAAAATTGAATGTATGCCTCTATGAAGGAGAGCATCCCATCTGTTATGCTTTCTCCTTCCTCTTGAGTTTACATCATCAAAATGCCTCAGACGTCTCCTCGCTAAAAAAAAAAAATACCGTTCCGACGGACAAATATGAAACTGTTAAATCTCCCATCTATATTTTCATCTTGTTTTAGCTTGTTGTATTTTAATATCTTTCAAATCCACCTTTGCTCGAAAATTTGGACATCTATTTTCCAAGCTCGTTTCCTGGATAGACGTAACAAATCCATCAATAGGGTCTGTCACTTAACTCTTATTTCAGAATTCTCTCTATTGGATTCATCATTTTATCCGTAATTATATATTTCTTTCTAGCATCCTTTAAATCTATCAATAAATATGTCCAATGTGGTCCTCTTATTTCTCTAATTCGTTTCTCATTTAATCAATTTAGGCAGGATCAACCAGAAACATTTGCATATTCCTAGAAATTCGTATAAGTTCAAGCAGCTTAATCTGTAAACAGCTGTGTGGGGATCAATTTTTACACAATACACTTGTTAATCATAAGTTTCAGGAAAGCTATACATTTTCAGATTTTTTTGCGCGCATGTGTTGAATAAGCTTTGATAGTTGCTTGAGTTTAAAACTTTAATAGCAAAAGGGGCATTAGTCGTTCAAGCACAGTGTGCCCTTTTTAAAATCTGATTTTTCCTCAGTATAATTAACCAATATAAAATATCTTACTAAGTAAGCTAAAAGATCCTCAGCTTTAACAAAAGTGTAAGGGCTAGCTTGAAAACCTAACACAGCGATTTGTTCTCAAGAGTCTTCTCAGTGTTTGTGTTTCGTTGAATAATGAATTAAGAGTTATTTTTTGCTTGATTTTTGTCAAATTTCTTTATTTAGATTTTAATTTACTGATAGTGATTTTAATTAATGGCATGAATTCCTGATAACCGAATTATTATTATTATTATTATTATTATTATTATTATTATTATTATTATTATTATTATTATTATTATTATTATTATTATTATTATTATTATTATTATTATTATTATTATTATTATTATTATTATTATTATTCAAATAGCGAAATAGTATAATTTAAGAATTTTAAAAGTAGAATTGTCATGTTACATTGTTTATACTCGTATTATACTTTGTATGTTTTTGAAAATCTATCTATCTATCTATCTATCTATCTATATCTATCTATCTGTCTGTCTGTCTGTCTATTTATATATTTATCTATCTATCTATATATCTGTCTAGTGTTGTTATTTTAAAATTTATATGATTGTTCTTTTTGATTTTATTTTCAGATTACCAGTAAAAACGCAATGTAATAGAAAATCATGGACTGAAGATTATTATTATTATTATTATTATTATTATTATTATTATTATTATTATTATTATTATTATTATTATTATTATTATTATTATTATAGATCAGCTCATTTTATATCAGATTTTTATTTTTCTTGTATTTGGAAGTGAATCAGTTTTATATATATATATATATATATACATATAGCATATATAAGAGCATAGTTAGTTATGTTATATATAGCAGCAGTTATATATATATATATATATATATATATATATATATATATATATATATATATATATATATATATATATATATATATATGAATTTTTTTTTAAAAATCCCAATGTAAATTATAATAATAATAATAATTGAAATAAAACGAAGAATAAAAATAAAAGAGCTTAGAAAATATAGATATATATATAGTATATATATATATATATATATATATTATTATTATATTATATATATATATATATATATATATATATATATATAATAGAAAGCATATAGTTGATAATATATATATATGCAGATTGGTTATTACATATGTTAAGTTGCTATATATAAGGTTATTATTGCTGTTATATATATATATAGTATATAGTTATATATATATATATATATATATATTAAAAAGAAAGATATTATAAAATTATATATATATTATATATATATATACACCCTTTAGATAGTGTGAAGTGACTTACTTAACTTAAAAATAAATATTAGTAAAATGATAAAATTTAATAAAGTACCAAAAAACGACAAAATATTTTTTGTTATCGTTCCTTTACCTTGGCATATATATATATCATAGCATATATATAGTATATATATATATATACATAAGTTATATGCTATATATATATATATAGCAGTTATAAGGTTAAGTGAAAGAGTATATTACATATATTAGAGATATAGCAGTATATATTGGCTATTGCTGGCTGTATTATTATGCATACTATTATTATTGTTGTAAAGCACATGTTGCTGCTGTTATATATATATATTGGTTAAGGTTATATATATATATTATATTGCTGACTGTCGTCGGAGTAAGCTGTTATATTATGCTATTTGAGTTATATATATATATATATACATACGTGCATATTCACAACAAAGTTATGTGTATATATATATATTGTTATTGCTCGTTGCCGATCAATATATATATGGCTATTATATATTATATACACATATATAATACTATTATAGCTGCTGGGCTGGGCTATTACTAAGGCCATGGCAGCTGGCTGTTAATATATGCATATATATATATATATATATATATATATGTATAGTATATATAGCATTAGGTTATGTTATGTTAAGTTAAATTTTTTATGTAGTATATATATATATGTATGTTTATATATATATATATATATATATATATATATATATATGCTGTTATACTATCACTACCTCAATCCGCACCCATTATTATTATTATTATTATTATTATTATTATTATTCTTATTATTATTATAATATGAGCTGTAATCGCTGATGGATGAGCAGGTTCATTCTTCTTCGACTAAATCTTTCCTTCTCATAATCCATGGTTCGATCGTACTTGTTCTCTGGCCATTCAGGCTAGAGACAATGGTGGTATCGGGGGTGGAAAAATCTCGTTCTCCCATCACTCTCGCCAATTTTCATTCAGCTAGAAATCTTTGAGGAATACTCTTCGACGATAAAAGCAGGCTTTCACTAAACGAAAGTGCGCCAGCCTCCTTGGTTCTCCTACTGACAAATCTTCTGGCCTCTTGCCAAAACATTTCTAACAACTTCTGTGTAAATCTATCTTCCTCCCTCTTATTCGATCTTACGGTTCTGTTGCTAACTCTCCAATTGAAAAGGCCAATCTGTTCGGCCTCCTATTTTCCTCTAACTCAACCCTTGACGATTCTGGCACTTCCCTTCCTCCTCCTTCTCTGTCTTGTGTCCTATGCCTTTGCCTGATTACATTTGATGTGGTACATGGGCTCCTGAAATCTATGAACGTTAGAAGGCGTTTGGCCCGGATGGCATTCCTCCCGAATTTTGAGGGAATGTCTGTGCTAGCTCCTTCCTCTCGTTCAACTATATTCTCTATGCCTCAATACGCACTTTCCCCTCAGTGTTGGAAGTGCGATATGTCCAACCCATTCTGAAAAAAAGGAAGCCGCTTTGCCTTCTAACTATCGGCCTATAGCTCAAACTTGTTTTCTATCTAAGATCTTTGAAACCCTTCTCAACTCTCATTTCTTAGACCATCTGGAATCTCATTCCCTTCTTTCCGATCGCCAGTACGGCTTTCGGCGCTCGAGGTCTACTGGTGATATACTTTCCTATCTAACAGATTATGGTTTTCCGCCCTTAGGAATTATGCGGGGAGATTTGCGTGGTGGCGCTTATATATCCAAAGCATTTGACCGGTACACGCGTCACTGCTCATTCTGCATTTTTCCTTGATTTCCTCCTTCTCTCTTTGCTTACTTATGTATAGCTTTCTTCAAATTGCTCAATATTGGCTGTTGTTGATGGGGACTTCTTCTTCTTTTTCCCTCAGGAGTTCTGTCTTATCTCCTACTTTATTCTTGCTTTTCATTAATGATCTTCATTAATAATGAATTAATAATTAATAATTTTCATTAATAATGCACATCTAACTCTATCCACTCATATGCCGATGACTCGACCCTTCATTCTTCAACTCCTTTCAATTCTGCTTACTTTTAGAATTGCCTCGTCTTAATCTTTCCGATTCCATTCTCGCTGATATGGATAGAATTTCCGGGTGTGGTCGTCTCAACCTTGTGAAATTAATTCTTTAAAAACCCAACTTCTACAAATCTCCCTCTCTAAGACACCTTCTAACTTTCCTATCTCTTTTGACGGTTTTGGAAACCTCACATCACAATGGTTGCTAGGGTGGCCTCAAAGAAACTGGGAGTTCTGCTTTAGACTTGCGTGACTTTTTTTCTCTCTCAGTTACTCCAGCTTACAAAGGGCAGTCAGTTTTTGCGTGCCGTTCTTGCTCTCATATCTGGGGCCTTGTGTCAACGGGCTTCTTCTTGGATAGGGGTTGAGTCAAATCAATAAGACTTAGGAAACTGTCCTGTACTTTCTAGTTCACTTGACCCTCTATGTTTGCTGGCGCGATGTTGGTGCTTTATCTCTTCTATAGGTACCGTAGCGGCAAGTGCTCGAGGGAACTTTCTCCTCATGTGCCACCACCTTTAAGACGCCCTCGTAGCACAAGGGGTGCTGTGTCGGCACATGAGTTTTGTGTTAATATTAGTAACTCCAGACGTTCGCTGCAGTAAGCCCCTTCTTTCCCTGCCACCCTGTTCTTGTGGAATTCTCCCTTCCATCTTTCTGTGTTTCCTACTGAATCTAATCTCCTCACTTTAAAGCCCGCGTCTGTGCCCATCTGCGTAATTTACGTTAGTTGAATTTCTGTTGAGTTTAACACCCCCTCCTTGAATAGGGCTTTGCCCGGCGGTGGTGTCAACTGCAAAAAGAAAATATATATATTTATATATATATATATATATATATATATATATCTTTAGACATTTATATAGTTTGGATCATATTGCATAAATATATATATATATATATATATATATATATATATATATATAAATATATATATATAGAAGTATATAAAAAAAAAAAAAAAAGAAAGAAAGTATATTTATATATATATATATATATATATATATATATATATATATATATATATAGAGAGATAGAGATATAATATATAATGTATAATTTATATATATATATATATATATATATATATATATATATATATATATATATATATATATATATATATATATATATATATATATATATATATATGTAAGGGAGATTCTTACTCTCTTACCTGGTTATATTCTATATTATTTTTATCAAATGTTAATGAGTGGTAAGTTAAGATTCACTTTAATAACTGAATATTCAATATGTGTGGTAATAGATGTAATGGTCATATTATGTTGTATTATCGAAAGTAATAGAAAATCATCAAGATACTAATGTATTTATTATTTCCAGTAAGATGCTGATAGTAGTAATTGATTATTAAATCTTTGTCTTTGTTAATTTATATATTTGATTAAACTTAAAATTATAACTGTAGTAAAATTAAAACAAAACAAAGTAAGAAATTGATACTGTGAAAGCTGTTTTATATATTACAAGAATTTATATGCAAATTGATGTCATCAACAAATCCGGATAATTCTTAATACAGGTGTGTACAATCACTCCAATTTATTGTAATCTTAATGAAATTAATATACTGACATGAAAGTTGAGTACGTAAATAATAAAGCCATTTATGAATATAACTAATGTAATAAAAGAAAAACATTATTATTAAATATATTACAGACCTTAAATTTCCTGTCTGCAGTGAAATTATCATTGCAGGAATTCTTGGAACGTTGTGGGTTCCTTCGTTGTATTTCTAATATGAAACTAGGGTAAGTTATGAAAATGCTACCATAAAACTAAATTAATTAAAAGACGAATTTGTAAATCTAAAACATACTTATCATATAGGAACCCGTTCCTGGGAAAAGAAACTGGTCTTTTACACTTGTTATCTAGGAATTAATTAACCCGTTCCGGGGAAAAGAAACTGGTCTTTCATACTTGTCATCTAGGAATTAACTTACCCGTGGAAAAAGGAACTGGTCGTCTGGAAGGAAATTAACTTCAGGTAGTTTTAAACTTCACCGGATTGGAAATGATTAATTCTGGACTAGGATTAACAACTATATAGGGAATAAACTTACCTTTTTGATTCTGGAGAAATCACTTATGACTACTCTGGATTATAAACAAGATTTATTATATATTCATCTACTACCATAACCTATGAATTGAAAATCTGCAATATAATAATTCTACTGTGAAATCTACTATGAAAAATTAGACTTACTACTTATTTGAAAATCGTTACATCGTCAAAAGATTCTAATTCTATCATTTTAGATAATTATTTTGAGTTATTAAATTGTTAATAATTTATATTGATTTTGTTATTTTGTAGATCAAGTTATGTTTAGGTATTGTATCGAATGCTTTGTTGATGTCGATTGCTATGATTAGTGTTTTATGAGTTGGTTTTGAGTTTAGGCCGTTGATTGTGGGTTGTATAATGTTTATGAGTGCGGTTGCAGTTGAGTGGTTTTGTTTGAAACCGTGTTGGAATTTGTGTTTGATGATGTGTGGAGTTATTTAGTTTAGTGTGGTTTTTTCTAGTAGTTTGCATAGTGTTGATAATAGAGATATGGGGCGATGTGATGAAGGGTCAGAGGGGTCTTTTTCCTGGTTTTAGTTTGGGTATAATGATAGCTTTTTTCCAGATAGGAGGAATGAAGTTTAGGCTGATGGAGCTATTATATATTTGTGCTAATTGAGTAAAAGATGTGTTCCCTAGGTGTTTGTTTGAGAAGTTGTCTGGCCCAGTTTCAGGTGAGTTTTTAAGTGTCTTTGTTATGTTTTCTAGGTCAGCTGTGGTTATTTCTTTTGTTGGGTCGTGGTTGAGTTTTATTTTCGTGAGGATGATGTCAGTTTTGAGGGTGTGGTTTTTGACTCTGCTTTGCGAAGTGAGTTGCGAGAATGCTTGCGTGTTGTTTGTTAGATTGAAAGTTTTGTGTGTTTGGGTTTTTGATGGATTTGTGAGTGTGTTTGTTGGTTGGTTGAGTTTTTCAGTATATTTATTGTTTTCCACATTCTGGTGTTATTTGTGTGTTGGATGTTCTTGGTGAAGAAGGTTTGGAAGTTATTTGATAATGTGTGTTTGTTAAGTTTATGATTTGGGTGTTTAGGGCGTAAATCTGTTGTCATTATTTTGTAGGTATTATTTTTCTGAGCGAGTTACGTCGTTTGATTAGTTGTTCTACTTCAGGTGTTAGGGTTTGGTTGTATTTTTTTATGTATCCTCTGGGATGGCTTTAGCTGCTTTTGAATTAGAGAAGTGAAATTTTGTATGTCTTTGTTGATTGTTGATGTGTTTGTGATATTTTGGGGATATATGTTGGTTTCTATATGGTTAGTGAATTGTGTCAAGTCTGCTTTTTTTGGTAGTTTGTGTATGTTTTGCTGAGTGGGTAGTTTGGTTTGTTGACATTTTGGTATTTTATGATGATGGGTAGGTGGTCGGAGTTTAGATCGGTTTGTGTTGACCAGGGGAGTTTTGTATGTAAATTTGGTGCACATAGTGTTATATCTGGTAATGTGCATGTTTGGTTAGTTTGGGGTGGGTTTTCTAGTGCGGCTGTTTGTGTTGTTTAGGATATTTAGATTTTCAAGGTTTGCTATGATGTTGGTTCCTCTTTGGGGTACATATATATATAATATATATATATAGCAGATAGTTATTATATATAAGGTTGTTAAGAAAGAAAGAGCAGCATATATTAATATATATATGTATATATATATATATATATATATATATATATATATATATATATATATATATATATATATATATATATATATTAAGTTATATTTATTTTTATATATATATATATATATATATATATATATATATATTGAAGGGGCTATTTTCTGGTCTTGAATAACCACCTTCAATAGAAGAATATTGGATGTTGAAGAGAGTGAGCGTTGTCACGATGAAGTGGCGTTTCTTCCCGGAAGCTGCTTAGGATTCTTCAGTGGTGCTAGCAGCCTCCTGCACCAGACGCTAGACCCCCAATGACAATGCCGCGAGCACACTCGGCTCTCCGGACCTGGAAGACGTCGGGTAGTAGCGTGTAGCTGTCAGGTGAGAGCTAGGTGTGCGCACATTAAGGTCACTGAGAATGCTTCGACCACTCTGTACTCTTACGTGCAGTTGCTCCGCACCTGCAGAAGCTTGAGAAGTACGGTACAGGTGGCACAGGATGACCGAACAGAGTAGCGCCCAATAGAAGAAACTTGATTTGATGGTTGTTCGGAATTACATTTGATGGGTGTTCATGGTCACTCAGGTGGTCACCAATTTGAAGGCTATTTTCTGGTCTTGAATAGCCACCTTCAATAGAAGAATATTGGATGTTGAAGAGAGTGAGCGTTGTCACGATGAAGTGGGGCTAGCAGCCTCCCGCACCAGACGCCACAATATATATATATATATATATATATATATATATATATATATATATATATATATATATATATATATATATATTATATATAAAGTTATATATATTTATATAGGATATGAAAAGATATATATACACAAAGGTGGGCACCATTTAACGCCGTTAATCCTTAATCGTTAGCAAAAATTAACGGCGTTAATCATTAAAGCGTTTATCGGTAAAGAATGTAGCGGAAGTTAACGTTAATCGTTAACGTTAACCGTCTTCAAAACATGTGGGAATAGTAATAACTTTTCATAAATTTTTCACAAATTTCCATAAAGATTGCAAGAAATAATAATTATAGTAAAATAATAATATCCCTATGTAATAGAGGTGTAGCGGATATCCGCATCATTTTTCTCTATCCGCATCCGCATGAATTTTTTTGCAGATAGCGGATAGGCAAGATGTTCAGACTCGGGAGAAATGAATAAAGCCTTCTTCCCTTACGCTTTGAACAAACACAAAGGTGAAAGGCCTGATAGGTGATGATAATGCGATTTTAGGCAATTGTATTACTATTCTTAAACCGTTTGAATAGGTAACTAAGACTATTAGCTCAGAAAATTCTTGTTTGTCATACGGGATTCCTCTAGTTGCAACGATGAATGCTGTGCTAAATACTGCTATTAAAAGTAAGGGACTTTCAAAGATGACAAAAATACTCATGCGGGAGATAGATAATAGATTTCAAATTCTACAAAACGATTACGCATTTGCAATATCAACTTTTCTGGATCCTAGATACAAAACCAAATTTCTTGAACCTCGTGTTTCACAGAGGGTTAAAATTTATTTAGTATGCCTATGTGATGAAATGCTGCTAAAGGCAGAAATTTCACCAGCCAACAAAAAAAAGATTGCAGAAACAGACACACATTTACCATCTGTTAGCGAAACCATTGCAGAATCCATGAACGTTCTTTTGGCTTCTAGCAGCGATGAAGAGTCTTGTTCAGAGGTGTCAAAAGACACACTCTGTCATTGATCGAAGATTATCAAAAGCGAAAACTCTTGGAATCGGATAAAGATCCATTGGTTTGATGGCGTGATAATTGTAAAAGTTTTCCACATCTTGCAGAACTCGCCAGGGAATACATAGCATGCCCTTCAACAAGTGTAGCTAGTGAACGTTTTTTCAGCGGTGCAGATCTCATTTACGAAAGAAAAAAGAAGCAAACTATCCCTTGAAAGGGCTCAGAAGCTTTGGTTTTTGAAGCATAATTTAAGAAATATTAAGTATTAAAGTATATATATTATATATATATATATATATATATATATATATATATATATATATATATATATATATATATATATATATATATATATATATATATATATATATATATATATATATATATATATATATATATATAACCTTTTTCCAAATGTGTGGAGGCTGTGGAAAGAGATTGGTTGGGTGTAAAGAGTTGATATATATATATATATATATATATATATATATATATATATATATATATATATATATATATATATATATTATATATATATATATATATATATATATATATATATATATATATATATTGTTGTTAGTTATATATTTATATATATATATATATATATAAGGTTGTTATTGCTATATATATATATATATATATATGTTATTGTTATATATATATATATATATATATATATATATATTATAAGGTTACAAATACAAAGGTAAGCATTAACGCGTTAAAGCGTTAACTGTTAATTAACTCGTTAATTTTCGTTAACTTTTAACGCTTTCGTTAATTTCGAAAAGAAGTAACGGACTATTAACGAATTATATTTTGTGAATTAACGTTAACGAGTTAAAATTTTCCCTCTACAATCTGTAACCGTTAACCTAATTTACGAGTTTATAAAATATTTTCTATCAGATTTTAAATGTATTAGATTCGATTTCGATAACAGATAAACTTTTTTTTCTCAAAATTTCCTAAACGCTCCTCTCAAGGGCTCAAAATATGTTTATTCTTACACGGTTATTATCCCGTTTAGTAATGTTTAACATGTTTTTCTTATGCTGTATTCTCATTTCTTATTGGTTAGCTGGAGAAAAAAAAGATAGCGACTGTTGCCCGTTCAGTGAGTCCTTAACTTCTATCGTTCATTACTTGAACTTGCTTCTTTTGTGACTAGTGAAAAATATAAGTAGGCCTAATAAGCGTTGTAATTTATAAAAAAATATATACATATTTGTATTAAAACTGTAAGTTGGTATATCCTATTATTTTTACAATAATATGCTATTAAGTATTAATTAAGGTATTTACGCTTTGGAAGTATTCCTTTGGCAATCATAATAAAAGAAAATTAACAATTATTTTTACTATTCCTACATATTTTGAAGACGGTTAACGTTAACGATTAACGTTTACTTCCGTTACATTCTTTACCGATAAACGCTTTAATGATTAACGCCGTTAATTTTGTTAACGATTAAGGATTAACGGCGTTAACTTTCTCATTAACGGTGCCCACCTTTATATATATATATATATATATATATATAGCATAAAGTTTTCATGGTGGTATTATTAAATAAATTATTTTTTTATATATATAAATATATATATATTATATATATATATATATATATATATATATATATATATATATATATATATATATATATATATATATATATATATATATATATATATATATATATATATATATATATATATTATTATATATATATATATATATATATAAGAGTTATATAAGAGTTATTATATATATATATATATATATATATATATATATATATATATATATATATATATATATATATATATATATATATATATTGAAGGGGTGTTCGGTTGGACAGGAGATTGGCCCCCAGGAGGTTGAAGAAAAATAGGTACTGTTGCCAGTATGAAGGTTGATAAAGACTAGAAATTGTCATCAGCAAACCCATGAACTTTTCAAAAGATGGAATAAGAAATAATGCGAGACACTGTCAATATTGCTTCTTAAACACAATCGGTGGAATCACAGATACACAGGGATTGATATGTAAACATACAAACATCGGGAATGTAAATATCAAGCTTTTCTTCACAAATAAAAAGGAGCATTGAAAAATAACGTTGTATGCTTCAAAATGGCGACAAGAAGAAGGAGGGAGACGAGCGTGACGACATCTGGCGATGCGCGGGAAAACTTACAGAGCGGAAGGAGAGAGAGAGAGAGAAAGATTGAATAAAATATAAAATAAGGAGACTACATTTACCCTCCCTTTAGGGACGGAGTCCTTAAAGAGTGAAGCGAAGAACAGGGCGAAGAGGCCGACCAGCGCGGGAAGTCGGATAAGGAAGAGAAGAACTGGAAGGTGGAGAGGCAGAAGGAGGCGTTGACGAACGAGGAGGAAGGCAAGGAGTAGGTGGAGAAGGTACAGGCTGAGTAGGGGTGTGCAGAGTAGAAGGAATACGAGACGGAGGAGTAGGGACCGAAGGACAGGCAGGCGGAACAGGCATCAACGGAGGAAAACGAGAAGGAACAGGAGGAATGGGAACAATGTCAGCCGAAGCAGCAGGATCAGCATCTAAGAAAGCTGGCTTGATCCTGTCGATGGACACGTTTTCCACTTTGGAACCCTTCTGTAAAGTAAAATACTTGCGCTGACGTTGCACAACACGGAAAGGACCATCGTATCGGGCCTGTAGTGGACCACGATGTGAATCGTGACGGACCAATACGTGTGTGCAGGAGTCAAGTCCGGAAGGGATGTAAGTGGCACGAGGGGTTTGGCGAGGCAACGAAGGCTTCCAAGAATCAGCACACTGACGAAGACGAGCAAGGAAGGTGTGCTGATCCGAAGTTGTAGGTGAAGGGAGGACAAATTCGCCAGGGATGCGAATAGAAGAACCATAGACGAGTTCAGCTGATGAACATTGGAGGTCCTCTTTGTAAGAAGTTCGGATACCCAGGAGAACGAGAGGAAGGGTTTCAGACCAGTTCTCTGGGTTTCCATGAGCCATTAAAGAAGCCTTCAGCTGTCGGTGAAACCTTTCTATCATTCCCTGAGCCATAGGGTGATACGAACAGGAGCGGAGACGTTTAGAGCCAAGGAGGACCATAAGATCCTTCCAAAGGTAGGACTCGAACTGACGGCCTTGATCCGTCGAAACTGTAGAGGGAGTTCCAAATCCTGAAATCTAGTGAAAAAGAAATGCCTGAGCAATAGTTTCACTGGAAGTGTCCTGTAAAGGGATGGCTTCGACCCAGCGAGTGTAGCGGTCAATGCAGGTGAGAATGTGGGTAAAACCATTTGAAGAAGGGAGAGGTCCGACCAAGTCAATGTGAACCTGGTCGAAGCGTTGGCCGGGAGGAAGAAATTGCTCGACAGGAGCGTTAGTATGCCTTTGGACTTTAGAGCGTTGGCAACTAAGGCACAGTTTAGTCCATAGCTTAACGCGAAATGTTTGCCGATCTTAACCTGCGAACCTTTTACACCCGGATGCGAAACATCGTGTATGGTGTGAAAAACCAAACGACGCATGGGTGTAGGGACGACAGGACGAGGAACACGAGAGGACATATCACAGAGAAGTGGGAAAGGAAAACCGAAGACTTCCACACTCTGAATATCGAAGGTGGAATCAGCCGGGAATGTGAATTCCTCCAGCTGTTGCAAGCGGGACATCTCTTCATAGTTAAGAGAGGGAAGAGGAGAAATTGCATTGACGCGAGAAAGAAAGTCGGCAGGAATGTTCTCAGTACCTTTAACGTGACGAATGTCAGTGGTGAACTGAGCTATAAACTCGAGGTGGCGTGCCTCGCGAGGGGACTGCTTGACAGTAGAGGCAGAAATAGCGTGAGTGATTGGAAGATGGTCCGTGAGAACATGGAATTCTCGACCTTCGATAAAGTAGCGAAAGTGCTTGATGGCGAGGTAAATTGCTAGCAATTCTCTTCCAAAAGCACTGTACCTGACCTTGGGAGGTTGGAGCTTCTTAAAAAAGAACGCCAAGGGACGCCACTCACCATCGAGAAACTGCTGAGGGACAGCTCCCACCGCATAATCCGAAGCGTCGGTATGAATCCGAGTCGGTGCGGTGGTAGAAGGGAAAACAAGAAGAACGGAGGAAGCCAGGGCTTCCTTGATAGAGGAAAAGGCGTGACGAGCCTCGTCGGTCCAGTCGACGGTGACAGAGGCCGAAGAACCTCTCTGAGAGGGTTTAAGAAGAGCATTGAGAGGGCGAAGAATATTTGCAGCGTTAGGGATAAATCTATGGTAAAAATTTACCATCCCGAGAAAACGACGGAATTGCCGTTGTTTCGTAGGAAGAGAGAACGAACGGATGTCAGAAACCCGGTCTTCGAGGGGGCGGATGCCCTCGGAAGAGATGGTGTGCCCAAGGAAGGTTAGTGAAGAAACACCGAAAACACATTTTGCAGTGTTAACACGAATGCCATACTCAACTAACCTAGAGAACACCTGGCGAAGATGAGAGAGGTGCTCTTCCGGAGAGGAACTGGCGATGAGCAGGTCATCGATGTAGGCGAAAACGAAAGGCAGACCACGTAGGATGGAATCGATAAAACGTTGGAACGATTGGGCGGCGTTCCGGAGACCGAAAGGGGTTCGTAAAAACTCGAAAAGCCGAAATGGGGTGATCACCGCGGTCTTGTGGATGTCAGTATCACGTATTCTGGTAAAAGGCCTTCGTTAGTCTTACTTGCCGAAATGGTATATCCATAGGTTGGGCAGGAATCCTGTATGTGTGGGAACAGAATACCGATCTGGGGTGAGCGATATGTTGGTACCGGTCGACGATAATCTCCGTTAGGTTTTAAGACAAGGTGAAGAGGGAAGCGTACTCGGATTTGGACGGACGGATGATGCCTTGTTGGAGTAGGGAATCAAACTCTCGTTTCGCAGCCTGAAGTTTGTCGGGAGCAAGACGACGTGCGTGGGAGAAAGGAGGTCTCCTATTCGTCTCAATGTAATGGACGACGTTATGTTTTACTTCAGGAAGAGTTGGCATGGGTGAGACGAGATCAGAAAATTCAGAGGTAAGAAGGAAGTAGCGGGAAGAGTGATGCCATTAATCGAAGAGGTAGCACGGATGCATGCGGATGAAAACTGTGTTTCATAGTCAATTAGACGGTTGTGATGTAAATCAACCAGGATGTTAAAATGCGACAAAAATCAGCGCCGATGATGGGCAGCGTGACATCGGCAATGATGAAATCCCAGTGAAAATCGCGGCGGAATGAAAGAGTAAGGTGCACACGTTTGGAACCATACGTATGAATAAGGGAACCGTTCGCGGCCTGCAGCGCGCCAAGAGGTTCTGCGGCACTATTCTTGTGTAAGAAGGAACGAGGTAGAATACAGAAGGAGGAACCGGTATCGGTCAAATAAGACAATTTTGTAGCAGGGTCAAAAACGCAGAGCAGAGAAGACGCACACTTAGCCACATCTTGCGACTTTAAGACATGGCAGGATAGTTTAACGGAAAAGTACAAGGTTTCAAACAATTCCTAGTCTGGGCGCCCCACTTCTGGTGGTTCAAACAAATACCCTGTTGATCGTGGGTAGGAGTGGAAGGGGGCTGAGAAGCTGCTTGACCAGGAGGGTGATAAGGTAGAGCAACAGGTTGACGATGCGGAGTAGGAGAGCGGTGAAAGGAACGGCGGCGCTGGTTGGGAGAACGAGGGTAATGAGGATAGGAAGGAGAAGAATGAAGAGGAAAAGGTTGAGGAGGAGGTGAAGCATAGTGAGAGTAAGAAGGGGAGGATAAGATTGAAATGAGTAGGACGGGATTCAAGGGTTCGAATCCTTGTCACCAAATCAAAATAGTATTTTCGAGAGTATTAATACGCGCTTCAAGAGTGGCAACATGAGACTGAGAAGAGCTGATTACATTCACGTGTCCTTGCGCTTGCGGAATACCGAGGGGTTGCTGACCCTGACCTAGCGACAAGGAGGAGATAAATGAGGCGTTAGGTGGTGGAGTCGGAGCCATTAAGGGTTTCGCCTTTACGATACGATCGGCATGGGCTGCAAGCTCATGCAGAGAAATGTTTGGGTCAACGCTAGCGAGTTGAAATTGCAATTCAGTGGGCAATTTTTGTAAGAATAATTGGCGGAAAATTTGTATACATGGACCAACTGGGGGACCATCCAAAAGACCCAACATATCGTACATCAAAATGGAAGGTAGCCAATCTCCAAGGCTCTCATTTTGTAAAAGCATCCTAATCTTCTCACTATCTGTTACACCTAATCTATTTATAAGTTCTTTTTTTAGAAATGAATATGGTTGATTGTTTGAATGTAATTGCGGTAAAATGTCACGCAATCGTTGCAATACTTTTACTGGTAAGATATTTAAAAGCGCTTTAAAGCGATCACTTTCATTTGTGGACTCAAGTTGTAACTCCAACAAAGCAAATAAAATTAAATCTTTTCTATAAACTCTTTACCATTGTAACTAGTGGTTTGAGTCCGTTCAGGAGTAAACATATATATATATATATATAGTATAGCGTATAAATATATATATATATATATATATATATATATATATATATATATATATATATATATATATATATATATATATATATATATATATATATCAGAGCTTGGCGCGCCTATAATTTTTTGAGTGCACCTGCGCCTATGCGCCTATGCCGCCGACTTGTGCGCCTAGCGCCTTGCACCTATTGTCACATCAATGTGCCTGCAATCCACTGCCGGTGCTCACTGCTAAATTTATTTGCATAGTAACTTTAGTGCGATAATAAAAGCATGCTTTTTTATAAGGAAGAAAAACCCATTTATTAATTTTTTGTAATTAAAGCCGTACGCTAATATCACGAAGTAGCAAATTTTCAGAGCCATAGTTGCCAATTTATTTGTAGTTAGGAACTACTGAACTAGTTATATATATATATATATATATATATATATATAGTATATATATAAGATATATATATATATATATATATATATATATATATATATATATATATATATATATATATATATATATATATATAAAAGTTTTACACTGATTTTTTAGAAAGTTAGCCATGCTTTTAAGTTCTAACTTTTAAGGGTAAAAATGTTGTTCCCGTTCATAGGCGCGGCTATAGGCGCACATATGCTTAGTCCGCCTTTTTAAAAAATTGTTGCGCCTATGCACCTTTGCGCCTAGAATTGATAGTGTGCCATAGGCGCAACGCCCAGCTTCGATATATATATATATATGGTTATGTTATATTAGTATATATATATATATATATATATATATATATATATATATATATATATATATATATATATATATATATATATATATATATAGTAGTATATATATATATATATATATATATATATATATATATATATATATATATATATATATTAAAAATCAGTGAGTACGGAAAAAATCAATTGCTATAAATCAACTGATTTTACACTAATTTTTTTGCTTCAAATTTTTTTTTTTTTTTTTTTTTTTTTTTTTGTATATATACATTTTTTATTTTTTTTTTTTTTGTATATTTAAGTGATTTAACTTCAATAGAAATAAAAAATAAGAATAATAACATCATAGCAAGGCTACTTTGTTCAAATTTCTACACTAAAAAATGTTAACAAAAGATCATGTTTCAAACATGTTTATTTATTTCTGATGTAATATTTATCAATATTACAACCAGTGTTTCTTTTCAGCATACCTCCGGGGGGCTTTGCCCCCCCCGAGACAGTCGAGTGCCCCCTTAGAAATCGAGCATAAATTAATTTTTGTCGTAAATTACAAAAATAAAGCAAATAAATATAAAAAGTATGTTTAAATCTATATTATCTAGCCATAAAATAAAATCCGCCAGAATGCATGGAAACTTGTTAGCATAAAATAACAAAGCTGTCAATTCTGACCTCTGAGAGGTCGCGAACGTTTGAGAACGTTTGAGAACGTTATTTGAGAAATAGGTATTTTCGATATTGAAATATTTTCAAAAATCAAGTATCGAACCTAGCTTTAATTTGACGGAGGTCAAGAATGGCCTGGAAATTACTCAAACTTGAATATGCAGGATAGGTCCATTGGAGCCTAATCGCTGAGAAGAACTCTTTCACTCATGCTGCCTTGTAAGTCATGCTGAACCACTTTCAAACCCATCTTGAACACAGTGATAATTTTTTCTACTCATCCAGATCAACATCAAATTTTTAGGGGCCTATGTAGTCGAAGGAGTGCACATTTTTACTTAGATAATTTCCTTTTGCATATGCATTAGGTTTGATTTTTTCTTGAACAAATTTTCAAAAATTTTTCTTGAAATTTTTTAAAAATTTTCTTTGCGTATAAAAAATTATATAAGTAAAAAGATGTACCTCGCCCGACTATGTACTGATATTGACGAATGAGTATATAAAAAATTATCGCAATTTTTCATTTCAAAATCCCAAAAAAGTGGGTTTAAATATTTCCAAAAAAAGTGGGTTTGAAATTGACAACGCCGGAGCACAAAACTGTATAACAAAAAGTACTTCTCAACGATTGTAGGTAATTGACATATCTATGCATATTTCCAAGTTTGAAGTCATTTCCACGAATAGTTTAGGAGGAGTTTTGACAAATGTCAAAACATGGATTTTGAAAATTGAAAATTTTGAAAGATTGACTACAGTCAGAAAAACTCCCGAAAACAACGTTTTAGAGAGTAAAATAAAGTTGGTGTTTATAGAGTCAAAATCGGCTTTAAATTCCGAATTTTGTGTCCATTTTTAGGTGGGGCTGGCTGAAAATGGGGACCAGCCCAAGCCAAATATTGCCCCTCTTACTTAAAGGAAGTAGTTTGCACTAAATATCAGAGCTTGATTGAAAGTATTTTGGACAAATTGAATGATGATTTTAAAACATGGAGAAAAGATCAGGGTGATCAAGGGCACTGCCGATGAGCTTCTGTTATGTAAGGGGCGAAGTTTTGGAAGATGAGTTGAAAAACATTGAAAAACAAGAAGTTCTCCGTTTCAGCGGATGAGAGCACTTCTTTTAAGAAATGAAATGGAGCTGAGTATAATGTTTAGAGGTGGAGGGTGCAAAATCCTGTAGAAAGTTCTGTCACTTTGGCAAATACCCAATGGAAAAGCAGAAACTATTGCAAATGCTATTGATATGAGCTGACTGATCTTATTTAAATTATGACAATATTATTGCTTTTGGATTTGATAGTGCTTCATGGCTGGAAAAGTTGGAGGTGTAAGAAAAAGGCTTCAGAAAGGCAAACAAAGAAGTTCTCAATATACAGTAGAGCACATATATTGTCCCTGGTAGCAGCCCCCTGCAGGAATAAAAATCAGTTTTAATTTTAAAAAAGACATTTAAAACTGTTTAGCAAGTCGCCAAAAAAGAAAATATTTTACATGATATTCAATCATTGATCAATGATCCAACTCAAGATTCCAGAATGCACTGAAGTGAGATGGTTATCTCATTATAAGATAGTGAATGCCGTCTTCAGGAGCTTAAAGTCAATTTTGATGGCTTGTGAGCATATCCACAAAGAAGGGACGGACCTTGCAGCACTTTCAGGGGGCATCTTGCTGGAAATCAGAAATGAGAGTTTCCTTGTCACCTGTTATGTAATGAATGAACTCCCTAGTGCACTCTCTCTTATCTTAAGGCAATGCTTTGCAAAAGAAGGTCTTTAGTATGACCAAAGTCATCCCCTAATTATTGAACAAAATTGAACCTGCAAAATATTATTGCAAATAAGGGTTGGGATTTAATAGTAACTTACAAAAAAAAAAAAAAAAAAAAACGTTCGGGAAAGGGGGAATTTTGCATCTGAAGTGCGCCTGATTGCCGATGAACATAAGAAAAATGCATTTAAAGTGATGAAGATATACTGCGATAGTGTAATCGAAGAAATTGAAGAATGGTTCAACGACAAATCAATTGATATAATGATATCTGCCTAGTCGCTTTGTGACGTTTCAGTCATTAACAAATTTACCGATATTGAAGTTTTGTGACAGATTTCCGATGCTTAATACTGAAGGTGTACCAGCTGACCTGAAATCCTTCATTTTTTATATCAATTCCATGCTCGAAAGCGAAATTTAAAGCAGATGAAAGTCCATTGTCGAAAATATTGAAAGCGGACGTGGGTTGCGAGCTACAAAAGCTCTGTGAAATCCTTCTTGTCATTCCTGTAACACAGCCTTGGTAGAAAGATCGTTCAGTGAACCGAATACCAAGTAAGACAAGAGATAGAATGCTGCCAGAAACCTTAATGCATTGTAGCGATGATAAGCATCGAGGGGTATGAGAGATTTCAACTGAGGATTTTCTAGAAAAACAGTAGACTTGTATGAGACGAAACTTGTCGTATACGATTCCTTTAAACTTGCTTTAATATCCCTAACTTACTAAGTACTAACGTCGGGGCTACGGCCTACGGAAGTGATATATATTATGTTATACAGAGCATAGCATATATATATAAGCATATATATATATGAGAGCATATATATATATATATATATAGGTTAAGTTAGAGTATATATATAGTATATATATATATATACATATATATATATATATTATATATATATATATATATATATATATATATATATATAATTTATTTTTTACCAAAGATCTATTTCCTTATTTGAAAAAGTCATATTACTCATGTATTTTAATTATAATATTCTCTCATAATAATATTTTCGTGCCTTTATGTTATTTTATTTATCTAACTTCCCAAAAAAATTCATAAATAGATTGCTATATTTTTACAACTGAAGATTTGGTTATATTTCGGATATTTACTAATTCAGTAAGAGTAACTAATAAGACTAAGATTAGCTGACAAGTGACAAGAATATCATTATCCTTTAATTTTATGTAATTTATGTTATACTTATGTGCCCCCCGAATCTCTGTAAAGCACCCCCGGAGAAAATTATCTGAAAGAAACACTGATTACAAATAACACTCTTCAGTGTTGCTGTTTCATTGCGTCATAGACTATATTCCCTATTTTAAGATTTTGAACTCAGAGCTAGGGGCTAGAGTTAAAAATAATACTATATCGAACTTAAAAAAAGTTTGTTTACAAATTAAATTTCCAAAAAATTCAAAAAATCCAAGAAATCAAAAATTGATTTTTTTTTCTCAAAACATCCAAAAAATCCCCAACCCTGTGAAAAATAGTGAAACTAAAAGGCGATTAATCAAATAATATATGTGATATTAGCATTATTAGCATACTATGTTATTAGATAACGTTATTTCAAATGTGGTAATATTATCTGCGTTTCCAAAAGCCCGAATGCAGCCCGTGTGCAAAATCGACTCGGAAACGCTTCGAATTGAAAAAAAATACATTAACCAATTAGAGAACAGGAAATTTGAGTTACCTGGAAACGGCCGAATGCGCTCAATGGATCAGCTGACAGTTGAAATAATACTCTTATACTTATATGTATCTATTTTATGAAATGATACGATATATTAGTATCCTTAATATAAAAGTTAACTAAGATATTAAAAATTTTTGGCAAGCCATTTCCGACACATGTTTTGTAAAAAGCGATGTTTGTAAACAAAGTATTCTTCCGCGCAGCACCCGTTTATTAATTCGCGAAATCGAGGATTTAACAATGGGCGCCTGACTGTGACGTAGAAGTGCGCAAACGGGCTCTGGAAACGATGCATGTGCGCCTGTGTGCCCGCCCGGGCTGCAGTCGGACTTCTGGAATCACAGCTATTATATACTGATATTTGTCACTTTTTATTTTTTGAAAATAATTTAATTAAGAGAAAGTATATAATTAATTATTTTATTACATTTGGTTATAGAATGTATCTAGACTAGACTATTTCAAAGTTTACCCTACTATGTTTACCCTATAAGTTCCGGCAAATTAAAAAAAAAAAAAAACTTTCCTTTTTCAGGAAGAAGACAATGAAGGGTAAACTTTGACTATATACATAGTAGAAATATTAATATATATACTGTGATATATATTTCCCTTAAGTTTTCAAAATTTCCCCTAAATATAGGGTAATCAGACTAATTACCAAAATGTGGTGAGTTTGTCAAACCCTTGAATCTTTGCGTTTTGCTTTTGTTTTTCCTCATAAGCGAATGTACGTCTACACACATTCTACCCCATGTGTTTATGGGTCATTTTTGGCAAAGCTTTGCTCATTTGCTTGGTTTGCCAAATACACAAATCTTTTTCATAATCGGATAAAAACTATTTCATATCATAAAAATAAAAATGCATCGATAATCGAAAAAAACTATCGATTTTTTTTGTGCATCCCTATTCCCTACCTTTCTCCCTCTCTTTTTTTTGAAATGTAGCAGAAGCAGATTAGTGAGATTACACCATAACATGGTACCATAATCTAATATATTAATTACACAGATTATTATATTAATACACCATGTGGATTTATATTAGATTATGATGTGGATTATATATCTGATTAGTGAGATTAGTCATGGATGTAACATTTTTTGTCTTTGGGCAACTACTAATTTCCTATTTTCTTTGTGACCAGGATTATGATATTTCATAAATTTACCAATTCGTATATAAAAATTTGGTGAATATAATCATTCTGGATTACACAAAGTAGAAAAAAACGACATATAACTCAAAAGTAGCATTTATTTATTCTTAGTTTATACAAGACTTCCAAAAATTTAAAGGTGAAGGTTTTATGGATTTACGATTATGGAAGGGTCCAATTATTGCTCCAAGCTAAGTCTAATTTCCCCACCCCCTAAAAATGAACATACAATTCTTAATTTTCAGCCAATTTTGACCAAATAAAAACCAAACTGGGTAATAGTAGTGCAGAGGGGTTTCACCCTCGATTTTTATAAAAATCAAGATATATTCTAAAAAAATAGTAATGAATAATGAAAATCGTCGCTCTGTTTAGAAAAAAAAGTTACAACCTCTCAAAGTTGTTAAAACTTCCATAGACATTTTATTTTTGATCCATCAAGTGGTGTGAAATGTGTTTGTGTTGATGTGGAAAGGAATGAGAGGTGGATAGAAGGATTTGCAATTCTGATGAGTGATGTGGTAGAGAGCCATGGTAGATTTTGTGTGTGTGAGTACTAGAATTCTAAAGGTTAAATTTAAGTTTGAAAAGGTCAAAATTTTTGTGGTTGCGTCATATGGTCCATCTGAAGATAATGTTGAAGAGAGTGATTCTTTGGGATAATTTGAATGATGTTTTGGATGGGGTGAGTAGGAGATTCAGTTCATTTGCCACATATATGCCTACCCAAGAATTTTTTTTTTTTTTTACAGTTGTCACCACTACTCAGACAGAGTTCACCCTCTAGCGCAAATTACGCATATAAGCACAGACACAGACTTTAAAGTGAAAAGATTAAACTGCAGAAATACAGAAGATGGAAGAATTCCACAGAACAGTAGTGTGTGGGAAAGAAGGAAGTACCACAGTCCTGGAGTTACCAATATCAACGCAAAACTCATGCAGCAGAACAGCACCCTCTTGTGCTACGAGGGTGTCATAAAGGTGGTGGTACGCGAGTGATAAGTTCCCTCGAGCACCTGCCACTGTGGTACCTATAGGATAGAGATAAAGCACCAACATTTCATCACAAAGATAGAGGGTCAAGTGAACTGAAAAGTAGGCTTACAGAACAGTTTATAAGCCTTTAGGCCTTTAACTCGACCCTGTCCAAAAGCCTGGTAAAACCAGAGCCCCAGATGGGAGAACGGCAATCAGCCACATGGGATGAGACCCTGAGCTGGAGCAAATTGAGAAGAGGAAAGACTCACAGTCTAAACAGAACTTGCAGTTTTTTTGAGGCTGTCCTTGTAACCGTTGTGATGTGAGGTTTCCAAGATATTTTTTTGTTTAAGGCCAAAGATGTTTATATTGTCAACAGGAGAGATGAGAGAACCGTCAAAAGAGATAGGAAAGTTAGAAGGTGTTTTGGAGAAAAAGATTTGTAGAAGTTGGGTTTTTAAGTAATTGAATTTCACAAGGTTTAGATAACCCCATCCAGAAATTCTATCCAGATCAGCAATAATAGAATCAGAAAGATTAAGACGAGAGGCAATTTTAGAAGTAAAAGAGGGAACAGAATTGATATGAGTTGAAGAATGAAGGGTCGAGCCATCGGCATATGAGTGGATAGAGTTAAAAGTGCAGGTGAGATCAATATTGAAAAGTAGGAGATAAGACAGAACCCTGAGGAACACCACTATTGATAGAAAAAGAAGTCGCCCCATCTCCACAGCCAACATTGAGTGAATTCAAAGAGCTAGATGCAGTAGCAGGAGGAAACTGTGGAGGGAGCTCGGAGAGCAGTGACGCAGCCACACTCGCCAAATGCTTTGTATATGTCAAGCGCCACCATGCAAGTCTCCCCGTATTTCTTGAGAGCGAAAAACCATAAATCGGTTAGGGTTAGATAGGAAAGTATATATATTGCCAGTAGACCTCGAGAGCTGTACTGGCGATCAGAATGAGTTTCCAGATGATCTGAGAAGTGAGAGTTGAGAAGGTTTTCAAATATCTTAGATAGAATACAAAGGGGAGCTATAGGGCGATATTTAGAAGGATCAGAGGGCTTTCCTTTTTTCGGAATAGGTTGGACATGTGCGAGCTTCCAGCACTGAGGGAAAGTGCTAGTATTGAGACATTGAGAGTATAGTTAAACGAGGGGCGGATAGCAATTTTGGTGCACACTTCCTCAAAACTCAGGGAGGAATGCCATCTGGGCCACCCGCCTTCCTAACGTATGCACCCGATCAAATGTAATCACAGGCAAAGGCATAGGACACCTGAGAGGAGAAGGAGTAGGAAGAGGAATGCCAGAATCATCCAGGGTTGAGTTAAAGGAAAATAGGAGGCCGAAGAGATTGGCCTTTTCAGTTGAAGAATTAGCAACAGAATCATCAGATTGAATAAGAGGAGGAAAGGCAGATTTACTGAAGTTGCTAGAGATGTTTTTGGCAAGAGGCCAGAAAGATTTGTTGGTAGGAGAACCAAGGAGGTTAGCGTACTTTCGTTTGATGAAAGCCCGCTTTTCTCATTGAAGAGTATCCCTGCTATGATTTCTAGCTGAATGAAAATAGCGAGAGTGATAGGAGAACAAGAATTTTTCCACCCCCAATATGCACTGCTCATCCCATCAACGATACAGCTCCCTCCTTTTAAATCTTTATACATCCATCATTATTCCTTACTGAGGTAGCCAATTTGTTATCATCTGCAAACTTGGAAACCTTACATTTAAGTCCCTGGTCTAAATATTTTATACATATATGAGAACAGCCACTCGACCTAAGAAATTGTTACAGACCAGAAACATGTCTCTCATTTCCATTAATATTTTATATACTTTTCAATTTCATTGATTAACTATTATTATTATTTTTATTTTTATTATTATTATTATTATTTTTTATTATTATTATTATTATTATTATAATAAAAAACTTCCTTTTAACATGCTTTATCCCCTTTTCAGAGAGTAACACAGGGGACTACAGGAAATTGAACTTAAAGGCCGGGTTATCCCAACTGTGCCACCAACGTTCGAGTCGAGTTTTAATTCTTACCCCAAGGAAGATAAATCTGTAACTGCTACATGGAGGATTGAACCAGTGTCCTCTCACATGAGAGTCCCAACCAATTCTTGAACACACTTGACCTATGTTTCACCACTAGTCCTCTCTATAAATACACTACCTTCGCTCCTATTGGTAAATCGACCACAACCTTATATCTCTTAACTTTAATACTTTCTCTCCAACAGCCCATCCTGCCCTATTTTTTTCTGGCATTTTGACGGGTGATTGAGAGGCCTTGCGTCTCGGTTCTACTCTAACTATAATTGGAATGACCGCTTTGGCTTCTGCAACTACTGTGGCAGCTGTAATCGTTGATGAAATGAGCAGGTTCATTCCTTCTTCGACTAAATCTTTCTCTCCTCATGAATCCCATGGTTCGATCATGCTTGTTCTCTGGCCATTCAGGCTAGAGACAGCGCTTTATCGGAGTGGAAAAATTTCTGTTCTCCTATCACTCTCGGCACTTTCATTCAAAGAAACGTTGCAGGGATACTTTGACGAGCAAAGCCGGCTTATCAAACGCAAGTGCGCTAACCTCCTTGTTCTCCTACTGACATCTTTCTGGCCTCTTGCCAAAAACATCTCTAACAACTTTTGTAAATTATCCCTTTCCTCCTTATTCGATCTGATGGCTCTGTTGTTAATCTTCAACTGAAAAGGCCAATCTCTTCAGCCTCATTTTTCTCTAACTCAACCCCTGGACGATTCTGGCATTCCTCCCCCTCCACCTTCTCCTCTCAGGTGTCCTATATCTTTCCTGTGATTACATTTGATCGTGTTGGCTCCTGAGATCTATGAACGTAGGGCCCTGATGGCATCCCTCCCCGAGTTTTGAGGGAGTGTGCTTCCGAGCTGGCCCCTCCCCTCGTTCAATTATATTCTCTGTCTCTCAATACTAACACTTTCTTCAGTGTTGGAAGCACACATGTCCAACCGTATTCCGAAGAAAGGAAATAACTCTGATATTTCTAATTATTGTCTAATAGCTCTCATTCATATTCTGCCTAAGATCTTTGAAACCCTTCTTAACTCTCACCTCTTAGACCATCTGAATCTCATTCTCTTCTCTTTCCGATTGCCAGCACGGCTTTCGGCGCTCGAGGCCTACTGGTGATATACTCTTCCTATTTAACAGATTTATGTTTTCCGCCCTTACGGGGAGACTTGCAGGGTGGCGCTGACATATTCCAAGCATTTGACCGGGTATGGCATACGTCACTGCTCTCCAAGCTCCCCCCTTTGGGTGTCCTCCTTCTCTTTGCTTACTTATGTCTAGTTTTTCTTCAAATCACTCAATATCAGCTGTTGCTGATGGGGCAATTTCTTCTTTTTCTGTCATTAGCGGTGTTCCTCAGTTCTGTCTTATATCTTACTTTATTCTTACTTTTCATTAATGATCTCAATTCCTGCACATCTAACTCTATCCACTCCATAAGTCGGCTTAGACTCCTACCCTTCATTCTTCAAACTCCATTACTCTCACCTGCCCTTTGCCTCTCAGAATTTACATCTCTTCTTAATCTTTCCTATTCTATTCCTACTAATCCGGATGGGATTTCTCTGTGGCATCGTTCTCATCCTTGAGAAATTAAATTTTTAAAAACTCAACTACAAATCTCTCTCTAAAACACCTAACTTTCCTATCTCTTTCGACGGTTCTCTTTGTTCTCCTGTTGACAATATAAACATCCTGGCCTTAACATAAACAAAAAATTTTTTTTTGGAACCTCACATCACACGCAGCATATGGCAGCCTCAAAGAAACTGGGAGTTCTTGTTTAGGGAAGCCAAGTAGATTTTTTCCTC
>JABUQX010017246.1:0-12500 GCA_015478945.1 Trachelipus rathkii | reverse complement strand
TCACCATTATGTTAAATTGTCATAAAACGATTATTCATGATAGAGTTGGATACCTTCTTGAATAGTATCTTGGCGAAAAGATTCATCAAGTATTCAAAAAAAGGAAAGGTGTAGGTGCAGTAAAATATGCCTAAAGGTTTGACTTTAGGAGAAAATAATATCAATCTTACGAGTATGAAACATATTCAACATAGTACAATGTGTTTAAGTGTTTTTTCCCCTTGAAAATAACATAGATATATAGACGCGAGATATGTATAAAATAATTTATATGGATAGTATGCGAAGTTCAAACTGGTATTATTCAGTCAAGAATTTATGCTTGTAGCTCATGCGTTTGTTAACTTCCTCAGAACAATTTGGTTTAACATCCCAAAAGTAGTCTGCCATCATACTGTCCCATTGGCCTTGATAACACTCTTCCATCGATTTCAGGACTTGATGGAAGCGCTCACCCCCTCTTCACTAACAGCTCCAAAGTTCTCTAGGAATTGATGGTGACTGTAAATGAAACGCATTTTTACATTCGTAATCACCTAAGATTACGGAATCCCCCACAACATTTTTTTTCAACTAGAACCTCAATAGTTGTCCGCCTTGTTACAGAGGTAGTTTTTTATTATTGTTTTTTGAAAGACAATCATACTGCCCTCATGATATTTATTTTCATAAATCCCTTGTCTCGTAATAAGGACAGCAATTTAAGGCCCATCGAACACACGTGTTTGATCTTGTAAGAAAAGGCAGACACTATATTTGAAAACGGTCACCATCACCGGTGTTGGGATTTGTGACCCAGTACCAGATAGCTGGGCTAATGAAGAACCCGATCACAAATATTCAATCAAATTTTAATATATAAATGTATAGACAATTAATTTTTATTATTTGTAACAATTAACACCAAACTTTATAAATTTTCAATATAGTTGTTTTATTTGATTAATGATAAAATTTTCTCTAAGTTTTGATTTTTAATACAAATGATTACGAGAAGACAAAATTTCTATTTTACTGAACATATTTTACGTGTGACCTTTTTTTATTTCGAGTTATTAAATTGGTTTCATAGTTTTACAATTTCAACATTAAACATTTTCCTTATTTTTTACCATTTTCTGTTTACGGTTTTGCTTACTTTTCCAATCTTTTTAAATTTGCGTTTTTACTTACTTTTAATGAGTTTTATATTGGAAATTTTTTACTTTCCCTTTTTACCTTTAATATTTTGATTTTCTGGCATTTCTTTTTCTTTTACCATTGGAATTTTAACCCCGAAATTTAAAATATAAATTTTAATTTTCAATGTGTATGATTTTAAAGTTTATTTTGTAAAAAAAAAATGAAAAAATTTGAGTAAAGTGATGTTTACAAAAAAGGCTTGACAATATTATTAAATTTAATTTTAACCGAAAAATAGAAGTAGGATAAAAGATGGTCCAAAACCTCGTTGAATCTTCCATTTTAACTTTAAAACTGGACACTATTTTTAAGCAGAATAAAAATAAAAAACTATCTTAGAAGGTAAACCAAGCGAATGTTTTGAAGTCTCGTGATGAAAACAAGACTAGAGAACAATCGTAGGCCAGTTTAAATCAATCTAAGATCTTGAGGAATCTATCAGTTTTAAATATAATGATTTTACACGAAGACTTGTGGGTCCACTGGTATCCAAAACCTCCCTAACTGGAGAAGCTTTGAACACGGAGACTAATAGTCTTCCCGGAAAACCAAAATATTTTTCAGAATTAGACACTATAAAAATCAAACACTGAAGCCTTTTCTAAAAAATTTCTGAAAGGAAAGAAGGATGACATGTCATTACATGGGGCCTAACAATTCCAGAGGCTTTTTCACAATAGTTAATATACCTATAAAAAAAAAACACTTCTAACGAACGGAAAATTAAGTTTTGCCCTCCTGAGATCAATAAACAAAAAAACTCAAGAGCCTACCTCAATTTGGTATTTCACTTTAAAAGAGTGAAAATACCCTAAAAAAAAGGAAGTTGAAATTCGTCATAAGGATAAGGTTACCATTCGTCCCGATTTAGCCGGGACAGTCCTTTTTTTGAAACCCTTGTCCCGATTTAGAGGAAAGTCCCGATTTTATGATACAAACCCAATTTTAACATGCTTTCGTATATTTTTAATATTTTTTAATGAATATATATATATATATATATATATATATATATATATATATATATATATATATATTTAGTATAGAGATATATATATATATATATATATATATATATATATATAAATAAGTTAAATTACATGTGTATTTTTTTACATATGTATATCTATAAGTAATTTTTATAATTTGTTGGGCAGGCCCTCTATGTCAATCGATATATATATTTTTTTTTTTATCTCTCTTGAGAAAATATATATATATATATATATATATATATATATATATATATATATATATATATATATATATATATATATATATATATATATATATATATATATATATATATATATATATATATATATATATCAGGGATGGGAGTCGAGAAAAAATAATCGACTCCCGACTCCGACTCACAGAGTCGATTATAAACAACTGACTCCTGACTCCTGGGACCTCAGAGTCGACGAAACAACCGACTCCCGACTCCCGACTCCTGACTCCCGACTCCCGACTCCCAATGGCCTATGTACGCACACGTAAACTTGTTGACAAAAATTTACAATATTATAATTTAAATTATCATTGGCTAATATTACACATTAATAATATTAATAATAAAATAATAATAATAATAATAATAATAATAATATTATTATTATTATTATTATTATTATTATTATTATTATTATTATTATTATTATTATTATTATTATTATTATTATTATTATAATAATAATAATAATAATAATAATAATAATAATAATAATAATAATAATAATATTATTATTATTATTATTATTATTATTATTATTATTATTATTATTATTATTATTATTATTATTATTATTATTATTATTATTATTATTATTATTATTATTAAAATTGATGCATGATGCTTTCGGGAGGCTGACCTATATATATATATATATATATATATATATATATATATATATATATATATATATATATATATATATATATATATATATATATATATATATATATATATATATATATAGGTGAAATCCAGTTTAAAACCACAAATATCTCAATCCATATCTCAAAAACTACAACAGCTACCGGGAAAAGGAATACATTGCTGGAATGCTGGTCCAATTTTAGTGCGGAAAATGTAATAAAAAAAATCTCAAAAACTACAATAGCTACAGCGCAAAGGATTACATTTTTGGAATCCTGGTAAAATTTTAGATAGGAAAATGTAAAAAAATAAAAATAAAAATTATTGTTAATAATTATAGTAATATGATTAGAGAGCCTATTTAGAGACCTTTTATTGGTTAATCGTTAAAATAAATAGACTTTCTATTAAATTTTGTTGGACTTAAGAATACCCCCAAGGGTGGCGCCCCACCGGATGGCAGGAGCCGTCTCGCCTTCCGAACTACGATGTAGGATTAATTCCTCTTCTCCGGGGAGTGGTCTCCACCGCTCTTTAGTATTTGGGTGTCGCGGGGATTCCTCCGCCCCTCCCCTACGGGGTATGGAAAACGTCCCCCCCTGTGTTCCCCGTCGGCTCGAGCCCCCTACATTGCCGTGTAATACCTTTACAAATAATATATATATATACTATGTCCCCTGCTCCTAAAAAAGAAAAATAGCCAATATTTATTATATTTATTTTTTTTTACATTTTTCTTAACTAAAATTTTACAAGGATTCCAAAAATGTATTCCTTTTTGCTGTAGCTATTGTAGTTTTTGAGATATGATTTTTTTTTTTTACATTTTCCGCACTAATATTGGACCAAAATGTATTCCTTTTCCTTGTATCTATTGTAGTTTTTGAGATATGAGTTGTAGTTTTAAACCAAAAGTTGTAGTTTTAAACCAATTATAACATATATATATATATATATATATATATATATATATATAATATATATATATATATATATATATATATATATATATATATATATATATATATATATATATATATATATATATATATGATATTGGTTTAAAACCACAAATATCTCAATCCATATCTCAAAACTACAATAGCTACAGGGAAAAAGGGTAACACATTGTTGAAGTCCTGGTAAAATTTTATTATGGAAACTGTATAAAAATCATATCTCTAAAACTACAATAGCTACAGGCGAAAAGGAATACATTTTTGGAATCCTTGTAAAATTTTAGTTAGGAAATGTAAAAAAAATAAATAAATAAAAAAATAAATATTGGCTATTTTTTTAGGAGCAGGACATAGTATATATATATATTATATATATATATATATATATATATATATATATATATATATATATATATATATATATATATATATATATATATATATATATATATATATATATATATATATATATATATATATATATATATATATATATAATATATATATATATATATATATATATATATATATATATATATATATATATATTTTTTATAAATGTATTATACAGCAATGTGGCTCGAGCGGACGGGGCACACAGGGGGACGTTTCCATACCCCGTAGGGGAGGGGCGGAGGAACCCCCGCGACACCCAAATACCAAAGAGCGTGGGTTCCGGAGACCCTCCCCGGAGGGGGGGAATTAGTCCTACCCCGTAGTTCCCCGGAAGGCCGAGAGACCCCGACTCCTGCCATCGGTGCGGTATACCCTTGGGGTATTCTTTAGTTAAAAAAAGCAAAATTTAATAGAAAGTCTATTTATTTTAACGAGTAACCAATAAAAGGTCTCTAAATAGGCTCTTTAATCATATTACTATAATTATTAACAATAATTTTTTTTTTTTTTTTTTTTTTTTTTTTTTTTTTATATTTTCCTATCCAAAATTTTACCAGGATTCCAAAAATGTATTTCTTTTCGCTGTAGCTATTGTAGTTTTTGAGATATAAATTTTTTTATTTTTTATTTTTTTTTTTTTTTACATTTTCCGCACTAAAATTGGACCAGCATTCCAGCAATGTATTCCTTTTCCCGGTAGCTGTTGTAGTTTTTGAGATATGGATTGTGGCTCTTCTAGAGGCTGACCATATATATATATATATATATATATATATATATATATATATATATATATATATATATATATATATATATATATATATATATATATATATATATATATATATATATATATATATATAATATATATATATATATATAACGCTGGTAACACTTGCTGAATCAAAATAATCAAGGTCATTTGCTCACAAACTACAAACCCTTGCCAAACGTAAGAAAAATAATTATTTGTTTATCAAACTGATTAATTATTTATATTTTTATCAAACTGATTAATTATTTATTAAATTATCTTACCACCACTTACTGGTTGTGGGTAGATAGATATATTTTCGCGTGTCTACACACCAAAAAATTAAATATATATTAGAAATTCACGGCATTAGGTACACAGAAATATTTGAAATGCTGACACAACCACAACGTGAGCGCCAGCACAGTTGTTGTACATAAATGTATAGTATATCTATCCGATTCTTTTAGCTTATTGCAACTATCTTATAATTGGTGTGACTCTATATTTTAAAATCAGTTATGTACTCTACTTGACTTTAAATTTTGTACGATTATTAATAGCATCGCTCGCTGTTGATAATTCGTTAATGCACAATACACAAGTAGTCAAGTACATTTTATTTTATAACCAGTTTTATAACCTTTATTTTATAACCAGTTAAAAATAAACAACTTAAATTGGCTACAAACAAATGTCAAAATAAAAAAAATGTACGTCTTTTATAATAAAAATTCAATTAAGTTTTTCAAAATTTTTGTGTGAAAAGTTTATACAAAATTGTTTTGGGAGTCGAAAGGAGTCGTTTTTTTTTACTCGACTCCCGACTCCGACTCCCAACTTTTTGGGAAATCGACTCCCGACTCCGACTCCTTACCCCTGAAAACGCTCGACTCCCGACTCCCGACTCCCGACTCCGACTCCCCATCCCTGATATATATATATATATATATATATATATATATATATATATATATATATATATATATATATTATTATTTTTTTATATATATATATATATATATATATATATATATATATATATATATATATATATATATATATATATATATATATATATATATATATATATATATATATATATATATATATATATATACAAAGGTGGGCATTAACGCGTTAAAGCGTTAATCCGTTAATTAACTCGTTAATTTTTTCGTTAACTTTTAACGCTTTCGTTAATTTCGAAAAAAGTAACGGACAAGGAAGGAGGGTGAAATGTAGGTACAGCCGTTCACTTAGTTTACGAATTTATAAAATATTTTCATATCAAATTTTAAAATTTATTAGATTTTTTTTTTTTTATTTTTCAAAATTTTCCTAAACGTTCTCTCAATGGCCCAAAATGTGTTTATTCTTACATGGTTATTATCCCGTTTAGAAATGTTTGACGTTTTTCTTTTGCTGTATTCTCATTTCTTATTGGTTTGCTGAAGAAAAAAGAGATAGTGACTGTTGCCCGTTCAATGAGTCATTAACTTCTTTCGTTAGTTACTTGAACTTGCTTCTTTTGCGACTAGTGAAAAATATAAGAACTAGGCCTCATAAGCGTTGTAACTTATAAAAAATATACATATTTGTATTAAAATTCTAAGTTGACATATCCTATTATTTTTACAATAATATACTACTCGGGTGTCCGTAAAAGAATGTCCCAGTTTCAATGCTTTATTATAACAGCGTAATATACAATATCAACAGCATATCATACATCAAAGTGAAGGTCATTGAACAGAGTTTTTCCTACATATGTTCAATATGTGCCCCCTTCGTTATAGGGGATACATTCAGCCGATAATCCAATTCCTCCCAAACATTGGTTAACAGATCCGGAGTAATGGAAGGAACGGCATGTTCAATTCTGCGTTTCAACTCTGCGTATAATTGGGCAGCCCCATAGGAAGAAATCGCATGGCGTTAAGTCCGGGGACCGGGGGGCCAGATATATAGAGCTCTGTCGTCTGGACCATTATGACCAACCCAACGATCTGGGAGTAAGTCGTTCAACCACGCTCGCACTATGTGACTCCAATGTGGAGGGGCTCCATCTTGCTGCCATATAAAGTTTACCGCTTCATCCTCTAATAATTGTGAAAAGAGCCATTATTGTAACATATCGAGATAGGCGACCCCTGTTACGGTTGCTTCTGCGAAAAAGAAAGGTCTGTAGACCTGGCGTCGGGATATGGCGCAGAAAAAGTTAACCTTTGGGGAATCACGTTCGTGTTCTACAAGTTCATGCGGATTTTCAGACCCCAGATACGAACATTATGGGCATTCACCTTACCCCTGAGATGAAAGGTGGACTCATCGCTAAACACTATACGATCTAGAAGGTCATCGTCTCGACCTAACACTGCACAGGCAAAGGTAAACCGTAGAGCCTAGTCGTCGGGCTTTAAAGCATGTACAAACTGCAACCGGTATGCACGCATGTGTAAACGTTTCCTTAACACCTTCCACACCGTCGTTTTTGGCACCTTCAGTTCGTGACTTGCTCTCCGAACGGATTTCTTAGGACTATGAAGGAACGAGGCCCTGATACGGTCCACATCCTGTACAGTCACTTTGGGCCGTCCTGTACTTTTGCCTTTACAAAGACATCCATTAGTTGCAAATTGCCTATACCATCGGCGAATGTTTTTGCCACATGGAGGATCACATTGGAAACGTAAACGATACGCACGTTGAATCGTAATTACAGATTCACACTTAGCAAATTGTAGAACACAGAAAGCTTTACGCTCAGGACTCGCCATTGTCAGTATGTGGCGCACGCACTAGAGAAGACTACATCTGAATGCGCGCATGCGCGTATGTCGACCTATCAGGAACTCGTTCTGGCGCAAGTGCATATTCGAAACTATGCAACTTACTCTTCACTTTGATGTATGATATGATATGGATATTGTATATTATGCTGTTATAATAAAGCATTGAAACTGGGAAATTCTTTTACGGACACCCGGTATTGAGTATTAATTAATAAGGTATTTACGCTTTGGAAGTATTCTTCGGCAAGCGGCAAAAGCATCTGCTATAGGTCAAAGCCTAATTAATTTGTCTGATAAGCTTAATATCATTATTAATATTGTTAGGGATATTATTATAATAAAAGAAAATTAACAATAATTATTACTATTCCTACATATTGTGAAGACGGTTAACGTTAACGATTAACGTTAACTTCCGCTACATTCTTTACCGATAAACGTTTAATGATTAACGTCGTTAATATTTTTGTTAAAGATTAAAAATTAACGACGTTAACTTTCTCATTAACGGTGCCCACTTTTTTTATATATATATATATATATATATATATATATATATATATATATATATATATATATATATATATATATATATATATATATATATATATATATATATATATGATGTGTAGCTGTAGGTGTCCCGATTTTTCGTTCAGAAAATATGGCAACCTTACATAAGGATAAATTTCATCCAATTGTAATTACTACTTTAATTGCTGCATTTTTAGTGACTCGGTTGTTGGAGCTTTGGGAAGTAAAACAAATGTGGAAGAAAGCTTTTTGCAAACAGCAATATTATGAAAAAGAGTAAAGAATAAATATTCGATCGCTACCTCACCTTTTATACTAAACGGAGAGGTTGCCAAAGCGGTTGACAATGAGTAATTAATTGAAAAACCATCAATTTAATTGATTGCTTTAAAAATTACGAAATCAATGCCAAAAGGTAGTAAATATAAAACTATGTAACATAAATATTACATTAGTCAAAAATATATAATTTGTTCATAAATTTAAATAATTATCAAAGGCGGCATCCGATGCCAATTTTACGTGTTGGAAACTGGTGTTTATTTTCTCCTATAGAATTAAATAATAAATTTATTTCTTTAATTGGAAATAAATATTGATTTAAAATATGTTTAAAACAACCAGGAAACTTTCCTGATTATTTTGATATTAATCTCAATTTTGTAGACAAAACAAAAGATATAAAACATTGAATATTTACCATGTTAAAATGAGAGGTCAAACTATGACCTGCAGTTGACCTTTTTATTGGAAGAGGTCAATGAAACTTATGTGAAGCAAAGATTGATATATGAAGAATATGTTAACACTCTCCCCCCCTCAAAATCATCTTAAACTGATAAATTTTGAAGAAGAGTAAACCTTTAAAAAATGCAACTTCATTCCAAAATGGAAGCCTATATTTAGGAATCAATTATTATATTCATAAAATAAAAAATATAACATAGATTACTTTCAAACTTTGATAGAATATAGCTCAATATGTCTATTATAACTGAAGAAAATATGAAACCTTAAAACTTTGACAAAGAGAAGATATATACGTGCCAGTGAAGTATAAATATAATATATATATATATATATATATATATATATATATATATATATATATTTTTTTTATATATATATATATATATATATTATATATATATATATATATATATATATATATATATATATATATATATATATATATATATATATATATATATATATATATATATATTATATATATATATATATATATATATATATATATATATATATATATATATATATATATATATATTTATAATTATATATATATATATTAAATATATATAATATATATATATCATATAATATGCATATACTGAGCAGCTACGCCATATTTCTGAGTCTTTTAAATAAAATAAATTAAATTGTAAACTTAATTAAATTATTAAAATTTTATATGAAAGTGAAAAAAAAGAAACTAATTTATAAAAAAAATTTAAAGAAAAACTACTTTAGTAATAACGGTTTTAATAATTAAATTAATTTGGAAATTTTCGCTCCTACCCTATTCCTAAGAGTGAATTTCTTTGTTATCGGCGTACGTAAGAATTCAATTTCTCCTATAGTATTATAATGGTCAGGCCAGGCGCTGTAATAACTCACAAAGTGTTTGTATTCAATAAATTCTTATATATATATATATATATATATATATATATATATATATATATATATATATATATATATATATATATATATATATATATATATATATATATATATATATATATATATATATATATATATATATATATATATATATATATATATATATATATATATATATATATATATATATTAGTGATGGACCGGATGTCAAAATTTGACCGTTTGCGGATGCGGATGCGGATGCGGATCTTAAAGATGATGAGTAGATGAGGATGCGGATGCGGATGCGGATGCGGATGTTTACTCTTTGAAGTTTGAATTAAAAATTATATATATATATATATATATATATATATATATATATATATATATATATATATATATAGTTAGTTATAAAAATATATATATATATATATATATATATATATATATATATTATATATATATATATATATATATATATATATATCTTCTTCTTCATCTACCTTTTTTTTCCAAGACTAGGAGTAAGTTGCGTAACATGCGTCGGAAAAGAAAAGCAATAGAAGAATATGACAAAAGTCGAAAAGAAAGCCCAGCCTTTCCGCCCTCTCTGTACCATTAATTAGAAAGAACTCGTCGCAGTCAGAAAATCCACCCTAGAGCTTCACGGTACCGCGAGGGACCCTCACTATGGTAAATCTTCAATGTAAGGGTTCATTTCTTGGCCCAGGTGGGCCACAACCATACCCCCTCACAAAACCCGTGCCATTCACTCCTATTAAGCACCTTTATCCTCTGCCAAACTCATTTCTCTCCTCCAGACATTCGTTTACTGACTAAATCCACTTTTTCTTCGGTCTCCCAGCCTGTCGGTTCCCAACACACTCGCCACTATACATCCGCTTAACCAACCGATTATCTTCCATCCTTTCCACATGACCAAACCATCTCAACATACTTCCATTTATTCTCTCATTTACCACTTTCTTCACACCATACAACTCTCTAATACGTTAATTCCACATTTAATCAATTCTTCTCACACCTAGCACGCCCCTAAGATTGTCCATCTGAACACACTGAACTTTAGATCTATACTTCTTATTTCAGACCATAGTCTCACTACTATACAATAACACAGGTAACAACATACCTTCATGCAAGACCCTAGCGCACTCAAGACTTAGTCCCTTTATATTCACCAACGATTTAATTGCACCAGCCACCTTCCTGCCATTCACAACTTTCCTACTACACTCTGCATCATCCGTTCCCTTCTCCTCCAACATACACCCTAAATATTTGAACTCAGACACTTGTTCCAGCTGCTTACCATCTAACATAACTTCACACTGAGGACTGTCCTTACTCACAACCATAACCTTACTCTTATCTACGTTTACTTTCAAGCCCCTCGTTTTACACACCCTGCCAAATCTCTCTACCAATCCTCTCAAACTCTCTTCAGATTCACCACACAGAACCAAATCGTCCGCATATAATAGGTAAAGCACCCTCCACTAATCTCCATTCTCCATCATTTTAACACCATTTCCTACCACCCCACCTCTAATTCTTTCATAATCCCATCCATATACAAATTGAATAACCAAGGAAACATAACACAACCCTGTCTCACTCCGTTATTAATACTAAACCACTCACCTTTGACACCATTTATTCTTACGCAATTCTCACTATCGTCATACATACTTTTTGATTCCATTCAGAAGCTTACCACCAACACAATATATCACTAACACCTGCCATAGAGCTTCCCTATTAACCCTATCATACGCCTGTTGCAAATCGATAAAACCTAAACCAAAATACCAGCATATATCTTCCCTACAACACTCAATAAACCTATTCCCCTATAATTTCTACAGTTCTTCTCTCCCTTACCCTAATATAAGGGTACTATTACTGCTCTCTCCAACTTCCTTGAACTATACTCCATAAACGATTTATTGCACAACTTCCAAATCCAATCAATCACCATCTCGCCTCCGTTCTTGATCATTTCACCAGTAATTTCATCTATACCTCCCGATTTACCATTCTTCAACTTTCTCACTCTACCCATTACCTCCTCCTTGCAAATAACCTAATCCCCAAAATACCTATCCCTTCTTGCATCATCAAATCCACACATATTCACAATCACCTCTTCATTACTGTCAATATTATGTAGATTTTTGAAGTGTTCTTTCCACACTCCCCCTCACATCCAATTCATCAGTTACAAAAGCACTATCCCTATTCATTATTCTAAGCAGGTTCGCCTCTTATGAAGCGGCGCACGAAAACGCGCGAAAGCGTTTCACGATAAATGCGGAAACGGGTTAAACACCCAAACGATGTCTTAAATA
>JABUQX010017245.1:10000-12500 GCA_015478945.1 Trachelipus rathkii | reverse complement strand
AGTCGATGATATCTAGCAAACTCGAATCCGAAGCCAGATACTATCTTCTTCATGACCCAACCTTCTCTGGTTGCATAAGGTTAGAAGATTTCCTCCTGCAGTTACGAATTTTTTTACAGCCAGACAATAAAGACACGATTTTTGATCATTTATTGCAATTTATGTCTTATCAGAGAGACAAAGACATGACATTTACTGCTTTCGTTTTAGAATTAAAAAACACCTTGTGGAAGTATCAAGTGAAACTTTGCGAAATTGACGCAACAGCAGGTTTTTCATCTAAGCACGTAAATATTATGGTGACAACCAAAGTATTAGAGAATGTAAAAGATAGAAGAGATGGTGAAAGACTGAGAGAGAAAATTTTAAAAGTTTTTGATGCAAATATAAGCATAGTTGAGCTGTTAGAAAGATTTGCACAAATTTCCAGAGGAGCTTTATTTAAAGTTAATCAGAGAAGACAGATAGAGAGTAAAACTACTAAAGTGTTTGTAGCCAGAGGTGAGCCAGAAGGCCAAAGAACGACTGAGTATGGAGATTCTCAAAGGAGATCGAAGAAGTCCTCTTACAAACAGAGATACGAAGACAAAGAGAGGACAGAAGCCAAGCCACACCCTGCCTTTCAAAAGAGAAAGGAAGAAGCCAAGTCAGGATTTGTTTCCCGAAAAAACGGAGGAGTTTTTAGAAGATTGACTGAAGAAGAGCTAAGGGAACACGATTGGTGTTTTGAATGCGAGTCAATAGGACACTCCGGAAAGACATGTAAATGGAATTCCCCATACTGCCGTTATTGTCGGAAGCCCCATAGAAGAAAATCAACCGCCGCCTGTAAGGATGCACCTCCTTGGAGACCTTCTCCAGACGTAGATCAAATGGTAATTCCATTTAATAGCGCAGAAGATTTTGAAATGAATCTGAAAGCAAAAGAAGGGGACCGAAAGGGTCAAAGGACTTTCTCAAATAATAAAGAGGAAAATGGACCCCACAGATCTCATGAGAAAAGAACTACGAGAGTTTATATAGCCCGAGAACAACTACGGGATACAGATCCCAGTGAAGAGGAAGAAGAAGAAGAAGAAGAAGAAGAAGAAGAAGAAGAAGAAGAAGAAGAAGAAGAAGAAGACGAAAGCAATTTTTCCGGCCCCAGAGTTCGATTTAATAAAATATATATATATATATAATTATATATATATATATAAGTATTATATATATATATATATATATATAAATATAATAATATATATATTATATTATTTATATATATATATATAATATATATATAATTATATAGTATTTATATACTATATATTATATATAATGTATATATAATATATATAATATATATATATATATGTAATATATACGTATATATATATATATATATATATATATATATATATATATATATATATATATATATATATAATATATATATTTATATATAATATATATATATATATATATAATATATATATATGTATATGTGTGTGCGAACACATATATGGATAACCGTGCTTAAGAGTAAGAAGCTCGGCCCAAAACTACAAACAGTTGAAGTGGAAAGCCACAAATTTTCTTTTAATATTTAAGCATTTTTTTTTTAAGCAATAAAGTTTGCTCATTTTGAACCAATTTTCAGCCGATAGAGTTGTCCGTTGATCATTTTCGGTTTTAAGTTTTAATAGAGAGGAAAATAACGCTTTAAAGTAAGCCAGGCAACAGTGCCAACTTCCTCAAAAGCACCTTGTTGAAAGTGACAAGAAAGATAGTTTGAGAGTGGAAAGCCACGAGTTTTTTGAAGTTAGAAATGGATGTAGCTCCATGCAATAAAGTTGCTATTATGGAACCGCTTCTAGTTTTAAAGTCATAAGAGAAGTAAAATAGCGCTTTAAAAGTAAGCCAGATAGTAATTTTGCTTTCTCAAAATGCCTCGTTGAAAGCAACAAGTAGAATGCCTCTAGTGGCACTTATCAATTTTGATAAAGAAAGAGATAGACATATATATATATATATATATATATATATATATATATATATATATATATATATATATATATATATATATATATATATATATATTATATTATAATTATATATATATATTCTCTATAAATATATATATATATATATATATATTATATATATATATATATTATATAGTATATTATATATAAATATATAATATATATATATATATATATATATAAATATATATATATATATATTTAAATCAATAGGATGGTAAGCGTAATTCTCCGTAAAAAAGACTTAAGTTAGTTCATCTCATTAGACAGATGATACCTAACGACGCTCTGAGATCAGGTCCTTTTAAGGGAAATTACTAGTGGGCCGAAAGTTTCCCCGGTATTCCCCCCTAAAAATCCTTGAAACAATCGAGCAGGTCTTTGGATGTTCAGGATGCGTGCACCCATGTTTACTATGATTGATTTTCAGTAAGTTTCTTTAAACAAAGGTTTAAAGCTTATTTAAATAAAAGGAG